>CABHPR010113112.1:0-29747 GCA_902168415.1 Peromyscus melanophrys | reverse complement strand
CTTCCTTCCTTCCTTCCTTCCTTCCTTCCTTCCTTCCTTCCTTCCTTCTTTCTTTCTTTCTTTCTTTCTTTCTTTCTTTCTTTCTTTCTTTCTTTCTTTCTTTCTTTCTTTCTTTCTAGTGGTGGGGAATCCAACACAGGGTTTATTAAATGCTAAGCAAGACTGTTTCATTGAACTGCTTTTCAGCTCTTCATTTTGTTAATAGTTTTAAGACATTATCATTGTTTCCAAGTATACAAACTAAAAACAATTTCTTTGTCCTAGTATATATGACATTATACTCTTCTAACTGTTCTTTTATTTATCTGTGCTTTAGCACAGTTAATTACATTCATGTGAGAAATGATTATTAAAAGGTATTTGAAGCTGTTTCCTTAGCAGTAAAGATGTGTTCCCCCATGGGAGGCAATAAATAAACTGTTCAATAACTACTTAAATACTAATATTGACATTTAAATAGCCTAGGGATAAGCAAACACAGAACAGTCAATCTAACAACATTTTATTTTTAGTTGGAACATTTATACCATTCACATTTAGTGTAATTGTTGAAAGGTTACATTCAAGTCAATAATCTCACTGTTTGCTTTCTATTTATACCATTATTCTTTCTTTTCCCTCTTTTTTGTCTTCTTTTGAACTAAATGAATATCCATTTTTATCTCTCCTACTAGACAAACTCTTTTAAAATGTTCTAACTACATTTATATTTTGTGTGTGAGTATGTGTGTGCCTCTGAGTTGGTTCTCTCCTCTCATCTGGTATGTCCCAGGGATCAAACTCAGGACACCAGGCTTGGGAGCAAGCACTTTACCCACTGATTTTACTTTAGCTGAACTCTTTGTTTCATGGTTTAAGTGGTTGCTTTAGAATTTGTGGTTATATCTCTGGCATGCACCTCTCTACTTTCAACTGTATACTAATGTGACTTACTCCTTCCCCAACACTTAACTTTGCATGTTATATATCTCCCACTGCATTGTTTGGATTTAAATACTGGATTTAAACAGTTCTTTCCATCTTGGATTTCTTTAACATTTGGGATAAAACCTATGGATGAAGAATGCAAGTAAAAAAAAATGTTGCTGTGGATCAGCTGTATATACACAAACATTATGCCAAGAACTTTAAAATATCAACTCATAACTTTTGAAGTGTTCAATGTGGAAATACAACAGTTCAGAGAAGATGTAGAAGGAAAATAAGAGAACTGAAATACAATGTTAAAGAATTCATAAGAGAATTAGAAGGGAAGTAAGTACTATAACAAAATAAAATTTAAAACATGAAATATGTTTTAAAAATTATGAAAACACCAGTAAGAAATGTAGATAAAGCGAGGAATAACCACATTGAAAAGCCAAATTTAAAAAAAAAGAAGCAAGAAAGGAAAATTAGAGAGACACATATGTGATGGGTAACCTTAATTGTCAACTAGACTGTGTACAGAATCATCTAGGAAGGAGACTTTTATGGTACCCATGAGGGAGTTTCCAGGGAGTTTTAACTGAGGTGAGAAGACTCACCTTGATGTGGGTGGCTCCTTTCAATGGACTGGAGCCTTGGATGAATAGAAAGAGAAAGGCAAAGGCACTCTGACCTTAGCACTTGTTTTTCTCTACTTCTTGAGAGCAGACACAATATGCTCAACTGCTTCATACTTGTACTACCATACCTTCTTGGCACATTATTAGTGTATCCCTCCGCCTTAGTTAGGGTTTCTATTGCTGTGATGAAACCCCATGATCAAAGCAACTTGGGGAGGAAAGGGTTTATTTGGCTTGCATATCATAGTCCACTAAGGAAAGCCATGGCAGGAGCCTGGAGGCAGGAGGTGAAGCAGAGGCCATGGAGGAGTGCTGCTTACTGCCCTGCTCCTCATGGATTGCTCAATCTGAGTTCTTATAGAACCTTCAAAACCACCACCACCTGGGAGACTCTTACACTACCATGTTCAGCTGCCAGCACAAGGTACAACCTTGGCTATATCTGGAACACAGCTTCTGCATGCCAACTCTCAGGAAACACTTCCCAGAAGACTTCACCTCAGCGATTCTGGTCTCTTCTTAATCTTTGTTAATTTCTCAGTTCCAGCTGACCAGCATTGCTATCCCAGCAACGCAAAGGTTTCACTTTAGTAGTTCTGGTAACTTGTTAATCACAGCTGATTCGTCAGCCCTAGCTAACCAGAACCAACAGATTGCTTTAGTAGTTCCGGTATCTTGTTAATCACAGCTGATTCTTCAGTCCCAGCTAACCAAAACTACAGAATCTTAATTCAAACTAACAAATGGCCCCAATAGAGTCTTTAAAGTTCTCTCTGAAACTTCACTAGCCGGGCCTCCGTTGTCTGCATTTCTCTCAACACACTTGTCTTCCAAGCTCCCATAGAACAGATCACCAAGCTTTGAACACTCAATGGCTTTTCTAGGCCAAAGTTCCAAGGTCCTTCCACAGTCCTCTCCAAAACAACACAGTCAGGTCTGCCACATCACTACCCCACTCCTGGTACCAATTCTTGTCTTAGTTTGGGTGTCTACTGGTATGATGAAAACACCATGACCCAAAGCAAGATGGAGAGCAAGGGGTTTATTTGTCTCACCTACCACACCCTCAAAGCATGAATCAAAATAAAGTATCGTTCTGAAGTTGCCTTCTCTGGTCGTTTGTCACAGCAACAACAAAAGGGACCAACACAGAAAATGTGAAGAAATGGTAGACACTGGAGATAGATGTGGTGCTGGAGTAGACTCTGAAGAAAAACAGTCAAGCAAATGGATGTAAGTAATGAATTTTAAAGTAAAATCTGAGAGTGTTTTTGTTGAACTAAAAGTCTAGAAACATCATGCTGAACAAGCACACTGAGTACAAAGGAACTGACAAAAATGGTCAACATGAAGACATTTTCAGTCACGTTCATGAACTTTAAAGTAAACTTTCATGTAGCCAGTTAAAACAAATGTTATTTGTGAGGAAAAGAGAAATAAGTTTTATTATATATATATATATATATATATATATATATATATATGCAGCATTCAAAACATTAGAAGACATTAAAATCAGGACAATGTAATATGCTTATTCAGAGAGACATATGACTCAAAGATTTTATCCAGACAAGCTATCCATTAAGCACAGCCCATTAAAAAACAGTTTTGATTATGCTAAAACTCAGAAAACATTTCTCTAGAGGCTAAACTGCAGCCAGCCATAATAGATAAGAAATAGCAAAATGAGGGATGGTCTTTGAATTTTTTTTTACCTTAGAGCTAAGGCTAAAGCCAATCTTTAATGACAGAACTGAATACAAATATTCAAGTCAATGAAAAAATCAAGACAAATACAGTGCAGTTATAAATGGCTACACAGTGTGGTTTCCACCTCCATATGGCAGGCATTGGAAGCATAAGGAGATCTCAGAAGGATGGATTGATTGTAGGCATTTTTAGTTCATATCTGTCCATTTATAACAGAGAAATAGGGTGGGAATGTAAGTGACAATATCTGTGCCCTCAACAACAAAACTAATGAAGGTAATGGTGTCTTGGTAATGCATCATTTCAATAAAGAGTGTTCATCAATCCCCAAATGCAGAACTAGTTCAGATAAGCTTCTCTGAGGATAATACACTGGAACTTTAAAAAAGAAAAAATTAAAGGTTCTTCCAGAGATAATTTTAAGTAACTCTTGCATAAAATAGATAATGAAAAAAAAAAGAAAAGAAAATCAGCAACCAGAGCAAACCACACACCAATGTGTATGAGGTACAGACCCAGCAGCACCCACAAGAAAATGACATATGAAAATATTCAGTCTTTTGAAGAAGCAATGAAAAATTAATTATGTCAATAACTCACTATTGGTTCAAACACAAGATGCTAGAATGCAGGAATAATATGTGTAATATGCACAATTGTATGCTAAAGTTTATGTATTTAAATGACAGTGAGAAGTTTGCTACCAGGGAAAGAAAAGTAAAGTTAACATTAGAAGTCAGCATGTAACAATGATGTTCAGAATGAGAATGAACGTCCAATAAGCTCTAATAGACCCTCCACATTTATGAATATAGATATATATAGATATGGATATATAGATATAGATATATAGATATATAGATATATATACACTTCTGTTCCTTTAGAGAACGCTGACACATTGGATTACAGTAAAATCGACTTCAGAACAATATACTGTTCAGAGAAGAAAATGTATAGGAGAAATTATTTGTAGCACATTTATCTAACAATGATTTAGATCCAGAATATATTAGGGGGGGGGGAATCTTCTCTAAGTTAGATACAGACAATCAAACAGAAAAATAATTTTAAAAAAGACTTTAAAAGTTATTTTTGTGGAACAGGAGAGATATAAAAATAACTTTTAAAAAAACTGTAGGAAGTTTTTCTCAGTACCATTGACCATCAAGCAATGCAAATAAAAGTATGGTGAGCAACCGCCACGGCCACAGGATGGGCAAGTTTAGAAGAGAGGAAGAGTCACAAATAGTGGCAAGGATTTGGTGATGCTGGCACTTTCAGACACTGATGGGGACATAAACTGCTACAACCCCACCAAAGCTAGCCATGTCTGAAAGCTAAGCATGCATTGTATGTGACAGGAACGTATCCAGAAGTTCAAGAAGAGACATCTAAAAGAATTTTCACAGCAGCCCTGTATGTGATGCCCCAGACCTCAAGCGACCCAAAAGCAATCAACAGTAAAATGGAAAAGTGTTGCATCGGTGCATGATACAATACACAGCAGAATGACAGTATAAAAATCTGTAGTTAATACAAGGACATGACCGAATATAGTACACCTTACAGTACAGCCTACAACTGACAGGGACGGGCTCACAGTGTGTGGTTTCGTGCATACGCAGGACACACGATCAGCAGACAGAATTGCCTTACGTAACTAGAAACCGGAGCAGTAGCTAATCCCCGAGGTGGAGGAACTAGAACTGGGATGGCTGAATGGGCTCTTCAGACACTGGTTACATTTTATTATCAATCTGGATTCTACTGTACAGATGGGCTGTTTCTGGGAGGTTTTACAGATGTACCCTATGCTCATTTTTTCTGCAGGTAGGTGTTTAGTTCCATAGTAAATTTTAACCAATATGTGGTGATATTACTAAAATGCTTTTTACTATGTGGGAAAGTTTAAAGAAATAAGGTCATTAAATTCAATACTCATCTTTTTGGGTAAATAAATTAAAAAAAATTCAATTCAATCATCAGATCCCAAAATTAGAATTTCTCAAGGCAAAAATATCAGGGAAATTATGACGAAAAATGTTTTCCATGGCTACTTATTAATCACTCACCCATCGTTCCAAAGACAGAAGAGCTGCCCTCCCTTGCCCAGCTTTCATTCTGAAGCTCTGGACGCAATGGGAGGAGCTAAAATTACAACCCGTTCTATCTGGGACAGAGCCTGGAAATCCATCAGACTAACATGATGATGACTGAATGGTTTAAATATAAGACTATTTGCAAGGAGCCAAGAAAATATCTGTGCTCAGGAGAACATGACACCAGGCAAAAAACGCATGTAAGCCACTCCAATAGCAATCCCATTTCCCAAAAGCTACTGCCACTTCGTTTATAGAAATATGAATTAATTAGAGTTATGTTCAAGCTGGTAACACATCAAAGTAAAATATGGCAAATATTTTTTTTAAGTCTCCGTTTGCTTCCTTACCTATGAAATGAGAGGATGGAACTGGATAACTTCTATATTTACTCGTCTATACCAGTCACTTTTCTGATGCTCTGATACAATACTATGGCCAAAAGAAAATTATAGAAGAAAAGGCTATTTTACCTCGTTGTTCCCGATGAACGCAGTGCAGAAAGGCTGGAGAAGACATGGTTTGGCAGCAGGACCGGGGAGTGAGCTGCTCACATGTCCGTCCACACACAGGGAGCAGAGAGAGGGGCTGACTAGGAAGTGGAGTGAGGCTATCAATTTTCAAAGCCCACCTCCAGTGATGTGCTTCCTGCAGCAAGGCTGAACCTTGAAAAGGGCCCATCACCTCCCCAAACAGTGCAACCAACTGGGGGCCAAGTGTTCAAATATCCAAGCCTAGGGGGATATTTTTCATTCAAACCACCACCACATCTTAACATTTCCTTGCTCTCTGTAATTTTATTATTTAAAAGAAAATATAAAGCACCCAAGATTGACAGAGAAGTAAAGATACCATCGGCTGAAGAAAGATGTGAATATTTAAAATATTATTAGAACTCTGAGTAGTTAAATGTGAAGTAGCCTTTGAAGAAAAAGTAATTATGTCTAGATATAACGTAACCGAATAATCAGAACCTATAACTAGAATCTCAGAAGGCTTCCTTTGTTATTGAGAAAGGACAGCAAAAAAAAAAAAAATGTATGTGGTCCTTGGCTTGGAGAAATACTCAGTTCTTGATGAAAGAAAATAAGGAAGAGTTTCTTCCTTCCATGGCAACAGAAAAGCTGGAAGTATGCTTGGCATCCAAAGGACCTCTGTGGAGCTCAAACTCACGACATGCAATAAGGAAAAGTGTGTACTACATAACTGATTTTGAAATATTTTGTTAGAATGGAATTTATGCACACTGACTTCTTTTGTCCCTTATACCACACACGTGTAGAAAGAATTACTTAACTATTAGTGATTTTAAAAACTGAAATGAAGTCATAGAAACAGATTCTTCATGCTTACATCTTCTCTCATAAAATGAGACAATGGATGTAATTTCTATAAAGGTGTGAGCTTTTTACAAAAGAAAATGTTTGAGAAGCATTTTATAAAATATAGTCCTGTGGTACTTCATGATAGTGACAAGTGTATTCTGAAAGGCACCATTCAGTGATTTCATATGAGCCGTGTGCCAAATGACTCCATCCTGGCACAGATCTCAGTGAGTGTACTTACACAGCCTAGATGGGATACACTCTGACCCGTCAGACCAAAGGGCTCATTCCAGGATGCCATCCCTTGGGAAGAGGACTTCTAGATGTGACTCAAAATTAGATAAAGATCCAAAGCAATTTAGAAGGAAGGGAGTGAGCAGCTAAGATGAGAAAAAGTTCAAAAAAAAAGTGAGACGTGATAAGTACCTCTTGGATTTCACATAAAGGGGGTCAGTGGTGATGGTGGCAGAGCTTCTGGGGTGGAGCTGAAGTAAATTGGATGTGGTGACTGCACAGACAATCCTTTCAAGTGGCTCAGTTACGGAGACAAAGTTGGTCTTGGAGTGACATATGGTTCTGTCTCATAAACTTTATAAATGCAAGTGTCTTAAGCCTGTTTAAAAGCCGGCAGAACAGAGCCACTCAACTGCCTACAGATAAGCATCAGGAAATAAAAGGAACAAAGATTGCATCCAGGGAAGCGTGAACTCGTTGGTCCTGGGAAGAAAGAGAAATATCTGGTGGGGTTAGTCATACCCTTTGTAGACTGTTGATGGGAATATAAAATACGTGGCAGCCGTGAAAAAAACGGTACAAGCGACCAGATGATCCAACAATCCCACTTGGGAGTGTAGATTCAACGGGATGTGAAATACTGTTACTGGATGAGAGTTCATCCTTAGTGTCTTTACCACAGTAAGGAATAAAGAAAGAAGCCCCTACCCAGATGGTAACAGCCTGTGATTCAAGAGACAACTATCAATCAAGGTGAGAGGAAGTAGTCTGTAAGTTCCTGGAGATGTGAGGAAGGGGTCAACAGGGATCAGCGATTGTAAATGAGAATGAGGTGACTTTGGGGGTGACTCCTATTCATTATTGTGATTGTGATGATAGTTTCACTGACGGATACATTTTCAAGTTTAGGAAATTATAAACATATCTGAAATATGTCCAGCAGATGTCTCTTATCTTTCAATGGAATATTTGAAGTTTAAAGATAAAGGATAAAGGTGTAGCTCAGTGGTAGTGTTTGCCTAGGAGACACAGAGTCTTGGGTTCAGTCTCCAATATAGGAAAAAGAAAAGCAATACAATAAAATTATCTCCTAAGGCCTCCTGAGATGAAGCCACTTGGTGGAAACCGCATGTCTTTCATAGGACTCTAAGACCAGCCTGAATACACAAATTCTGGTTTCCAAGGACTCCTCAGGGTTCAGGATAATATCACGATGAACTTCTTGAAGACGGAGAACAGAAGCTGCTGCTGTGTCTCAGAACTCTAACAAAGCCAAGCACATCAAGTACAGTGCAGACTCCATAAATGAGGAATGAAGTCAATGCGAAGTTGTTAGCTGCTGTAATCCACCATGACGGTGAAATACTAGATACTGGTCTTTTTACCCCATCAGTGGAAAGTAAAGGGAAAGTGGGTTAGCGCCGACAAACTGCATGTAAAAGGGAGCAACTGTTGTTTAAATGTGTCACCCTTTTTCAAAAGACTTTTACAAGAGCCCCAGCTACGCTTACGAAACAGAGATCCTTGCATTTAATTAGAAGGGGTGATCTCAGAAATGAACAGAAACACCAAGTCCAAAGCTGTCATTAATGGGACGTGTAATGCATCCTATAAACCAGGACAAGTGAAGTGTGAGTTCTAATAATAACTGACATTCAGGGGTGCTGATTATGTTACAGGGTTGAGCACTTAGATGAAATACAGTTATCTTCACCAAGACCCTGTGAGTCTGATACTGCTCATGATTTCAAGAAAAATAAGTCATGTAAATAATGTGGATCTACGTCTCTGCACCACAGTCTGCTCTTAAACACACGGTTCTTACCAAGGATAGCTCTTTCCTTTGTCAGCTGCGGAAGTGGAACCCCAGAGACTGAAGTGAGTTGTCTATATTCACGAGCCTTGCTAGCTGTGGAAGATGAACTGCACTTGGGTCCCTTCACCCTAGGACAGCAGTTTCTTATCTTTTCTTGAAAAGCCAGCGATCCTGACATACTGATTCTTGATATTTTCAACTTTACACTAAAATCCATCAACTAAATTGTAGCTAGAGTTTTTCTGGTCCTGCCTGGCCCACAGTCAGGACAAATCTGTCACCCGCCAGTCCCACAGCTGCTCAGACCCAACCAAGTAAACACAGAGACTTATATTGTTTAAACTGTTTGACCTAATGGCTCAAGCTTTTAGTTATCTAGTTCTTACATCTTAAATTAATCCATTTCTATAAATCTATACCTTGCCACGTGGCTCGTGGCTTACCAGCATCTTCACATGCTGCTTGTCATGGCGGCGGCTGGCAGTGTCTCCTCCCACCTTCCTGTTCTCTCAGTTCTCCTCTCTGTTAGTCCTGCCTATACTTCCTGCCTGGCCACTGGCCAATCAGTGTTTTATTTATTGACCAATCAGAGCATTTGACATACAGACCATCCCACAGCACTCAATGAACATAATTCACCCCAAATCAAATGACTACATCCATTTTCCATCTTGGTACATTTTGGATTGGAGGAGGTGTGGCATACTGAAAGTCAGATGGCATCTCATTCTCCAGCTAAACATTCCCTGGGCTGAAGAAGTTATGTGGCTTATTAGGAGTTAATTCAAAAATAAAGTCTGAGACTCCTTTAGAGAGCCTAGAGTTGGAAACAGGCCAGTGGCTCTCACCTGCAGCCACCTAGAGGGTCTATAGGTGAGTATGTTAAGTTGCTAAGTGAGGTGAGGAGAAAGGTTGGTAGTGGGTGTGGTCATTATCCATCTTCAGAGTTTAACAGGACTAAATTCCCTAGTTCAGCTGGAACAGATGAACATTATTATAACCAGCCAAATTTAAGCCTGAAGGTTGCCTAGTAGGGGAAGGGGATCTAGACAAATAATCTCTTTGGGGTCCATATATAGGCCAAGAGCTGGAAATCTGAAGGTTGCCCTGAAAGGCAAGGTGGAAAGTATCACTCAAGACAAGGAATGGAGCAATGTGCAGAGTCACCATGAAAAAGCCTGCTTCAGTGGAGGGGCGATGTCTTAGCATGTGCCCGACTGGATGCCCAGCAGCCAGAGTCTAGGAGCAGCATCAAAAACCAGCCCTTTGCCTCTGCCAACATCCAGAATTATTTTCTGACCAACTCCCTCTGAAATGCATCTGCACGAAGCAGCTCTACTCATACTCCACAGCAGTTTCTTAGCTGGTGTCCTCAGCCCCAGTTGAGAAGTTCATCTGACATTCTTCCTGCTGTTAATATCATATAAAACATCTCTCTCTCCCTTGCTGGGGCCCTCCCAACTAAAACTAAACTCAATTTTCCTTGAATGGAATCCGGTGATCTCTTTCTGTATTCACTTTCTAGCACATTTTTAATAACAGACCTTGAATAAAGAGGAATAATTTAAAGGACCTGTAAGATTACATTTTTTATCTTCCAAATTCTGTGACCACATGCTTTATTTCCCTACACATGCCACGGATGTCACAACTCTCTACCTTGCGCCAGTCCCCCCTCCAGCACCTCACTCTTCCCAGTGAGCAATCCTCCTGTCCCAGCCATTTGATAAGAGGAAGGCCGCAGGGCCAGGTGCATGAAGAAGCAGCTAAGCAACCTGCTGCTGCTTCCACACCTGAGTGTGATATCCAGAATCAGCACGCGACTCAAGCATGGTTAATCAGATCTGTGCAAAGGAGCTGTTTACCGAGCAGGAAAGAGAACCTCCGTTTTCCCTCAGAGTCATGAAGCCTCAAGCCCCATGTTGATCCCCTTGGACATGCTCCTCCCAGCCACTTTGTCTATTTGGGGTAGAAAGGTGGTTTGAAGATAGTGAAGGACAGAAAAGACAAGTTGATGGTAATTTTTTCTGTTTGTATTTTTAATTAACATTTCCATACTATCAAGACAAAAGTTATTTTCTTAAATCATAAGAAATCATAAACAGATATCATACACCCTATGTTTGAAGGATCCCACCTGTAAGTGTGTCAAGCCAGCCTCGGCAGGCTTGTCCAGTTTCAACTGTTTCCACTCTGCCACCCTGTGTGACACTAATGAAGTTTGGAGCTGCACTGTCCATATGCTAGAAGCTGTGTTGCCTTGGCTCACACCCTTGAGTCCCTCTATAAATATTTAAAGCATGTCAAGTTTGTTATCTACGGGGGGTGAGGGGAAGGGGGTAGATTCCAGCACTGAGAAGTGAGCTACATAGCTCTCTTAGAGCATCAGGTATAAAGTCAGAAAGTTTGGTTATCTTCACCCTGGTTTCTCTTTATTCTGAAATCATTTTTCCTCCAGATAGCTTTGCCGTGTTTCTGACTAGAGAATCCTGCTTAATACTTCTGAAACAGATTACCAAGCTGACTCTTAAAATCAAAGAACTTTAGGCAGAAGGGAAGGGTAGGAGGGACTCAGTGTAGAAACAAGACCAAGAATAAAAGGCTGAAGAAAAGTAAATCAAAACTGTCTTCAACCACAAACGATTCGAAAGTTGAATTATTCAAGCCGGCAAATTTTCTGGATTCCAGCTTTGTGCTGTAGGAATTGGAAACAGATAACAGAGGCATTGTTTTACAGTTTCCGAGGCCGGCCTCCATAGCCACCACAGAGCACCCAGTCTCCTGTCTCTACTGACACCAGTAGAGACTTTGCATGGAAAGTAGCTGAGGGGTTTCTAGTCTTGCATAGAAGCCTTTGGGACACAGGTTCAGATTCTACAACTCTTCCTAACTGAAGCTTTGCTGAATCTGTGTGAGAATATGTTATTAGATAAAATTGCTTGTATCATTTTTCTTTTTTTTTCCACAGACGCCGCAATTGGAAATGGGAGAAACTGAATATAACAGAGTAGGTAATTTTAAGGAACCTTGTGAAATTCCTATCCTTTTCCTCCAACTTGCAATCTTTACGCTGGGATTTGCATATATTTACAGAAGCTCATGTAATGGTAGGCTCTCTCCAACTCTGTTGTGTTTCCTACTGAGTTGATGCCTTCTAAGCCCACACTTTTAAAAGTAGTTGGTTTTTCAACAACTCTGAATTAAAATCCTTTCTTCTTTCCCTTCAAATAATTGTGTGTTCATATGTCCGTGTATGTGCATGTGGTGGGGGGAGCTGAAAGGGAGAAAGATGATATAGATAGATAATAGCAGATAGGTAGGTAGATAGATAGATAGATAGATAGATAGATAGATAGATAGATAGATAGATAGATAGATAGTGTGTGTGTGCGTGTGTGTGTGTGTGTGTGTGTGTGTGTGTGTGTGTGTGTGTGTGTGTTTTAGCAATTCAGCAGGATGATCCAGCCAGGCCTTTTCTTCCCTTGTGCCTGTGTGGTTGGAGGCGGCCTGAGGAGGAATCCTGCACACAGCTAGTTTTTTCTCTTTGCTGGATCCTTTATATTAAGCTTTGATTTTCTAGAGAGCTGCAGCCAAGTTAGGGGATGGGGAAGAGAAGAGAGGTGGGTAACTCTGGAAGGACAGGCCTATCAGAGGCCTAGCGAAGAGAGCACTGAAATGTGAGAGGAGGTTTCTTTAGCCTTGAGTGAGGCGGGCATAGAAAGGGACTTCTCTAGCCCCTGCCATAGTAATTCTAGTACAGAGGCTTACACCTTCCCCTCCCTCCTCCTGGGTTCTCCATATAACGGGGCTGATGAGGAACCCAGGGCCCCAACAGACACATGAATGTCTGTCTCCCCACCACCGATGCCGACCTCCATATCCCCACCACGGAGGCCGATTTGGATGTCAGGGAACTGCAATGCCGGCCGCAAGTTTCTAGACAATGTATGTCTAATAAAAATAAGTTTGGAAGACTAAAATCTCTGCCGTATCTCTCAGCTAAAATTACATACAGATGCTGCTCAGCGCCTGTATTAACTTGTAACTGCGAACAAATTATAAGGTTTTAAGATCACAGAAAAGTTTTTGAAGTTGAAAATAACCACCATTACAGACAAAATAACCTGTCACTTCTTTTGGAGTTGAGGGAAATAAAATGTTGTTAAGAAAATAAAACATCCTGGCTGCATGCCAGAGCACAGTGCTACCTCCTCTTGTGCGTCTAGGGGCTTAAGACAGCCAAGGGACTGTGTGTTTAACACCATCATCTCTTTTAAAAATGTGAAAATCATTTCAAATTGACAAGAGAGAGAGTGCCTGGTATAAATAAGATTTGTGTTAACTTTGTTGGAAAAGCAAAAGCCTCTAAATCTTTATTTCCTGTGAACCAAACATATTAATTATAAAACTTATCCTAAAAAAATTAAGAAAGAGAAATATCTGATTTGTTTCATAAAAGAAGAGGCAAGGCCACATGTATTAAATCTGCATTGTTCTTTTTGTCTTGTTTCCTTTAGTCAAGACAAATGATACACAGAGAGTCTACGTTTG
Source organism: Peromyscus melanophrys (assembly GCA_902168415.1). NCBI lineage: Eukaryota > Metazoa > Chordata > Mammalia > Rodentia > Cricetidae > Peromyscus > Peromyscus melanophrys. Next base: position 16,459 of record CABHPR010113112.1, on the reverse strand, counting down.
ATTAAAAAAAAAACCCTGTCTACTGATATAATATACTGAGTTCAGAAAGCCTATGATAGATTATTATAACAATCATGAAGTTCAGAAGAGTGCGGTCTCATATAATCTAATAATTATATTCCATAATCTTGAGAGTACTGGCTTAATCATAAAGAATAAGTAACAAATACAGAATTTATAGGGAGCTGTTTTTGCAACACTGGATTGCTCAGGATGTATGGAGCATTTGCTCTCAGAAGGGAGACAGTTCTCTGGAGGTTTTACCTCTGCAGCTGCATTCTGGAGTCTAAACATCGTTGAAATTAACTGCCCCAAGGTTTGACTCGAGACTTTCCTTTGAAGGGCACACTGAGGGTATGTTTTTTTGAGCCCAATTATTGTGCCACTTCAAACGCCCTCCTTCAGCTGAGAGGGAGGGGAAGAGCCATCTGCACACAGGCTCAGCATCTCACACATCTCCCTCCCTACATTCTTGGTCCCTCATCCCGAAGGCCATGTCATTCTGGCTTTTACTTGGCCTGTTCCATCCTTCCTCGCAAAGAGCAAAAACTTCAGCAAAAGAAACTAAATCGATGCACCAAGTATGGGGCGTGTAGATGACAGGACCCATAGCACACAGATCCTGAATGCTGTGTGTGTTTGCTTCAAATAATAAAAATGAGAAATTTTCAAAGGTTAGTGACAGTGTAGAAACCAATATATTTCAGATATGCTGGACATGTCTGACTGGTAGCACAGGCACACCCCACTATTTAGCACAATATTTTCATTTGTTTTTGCTGCTGTGTTCATTAGGAGGAGTTATTTCAGAGGATTGGGGATACCATTACTTGATCTAAAGGCCATAATGTCTAGGCTCCACTGTGCTCTTAAAACACCTCGTAACCTGAGTCGTCCACATAAAAGACCCATTCCACTTGCAACCCCAGCACTGGGTCACTGCTGATATCTTCACTGTGCATGGAACTGTCTCAGTCTGCTCTGTGTTGCTATAACCAAATGCCTGCCTCTGGATAGTTGATACAGAAAAAGGGTTATCTCGGCATATGGTGATGGAAATCCAAGAGCCTGTTGCCAGTATCTGTTTGACTTCTAGTGAGGGTCTTCTGTTGGAAAATGAAGAAAGACAGATGCCTGTGGGTGAGGGAAAGAGGACAAAGGAGGCCTGAAAGTTTTGAAATGGGGGTTCTCAACCTTCTTAACACTGAGACCCTTTAATACAGTTCCTCGTGTTGTGGTGACCCCAACCATAAGTTTTGTTGCTACTTCATAACTGTAATTTTGCTACTGTTATGAACTGTAATGTAAATATCTGCTGTGTGACATCAAGGAGGTAGCCACCCAGAGGCTGAGAAGCACTGGTTTATAAGAAGCTGTGCTGCTGTCCCAGGAACCGCATTGATCTTTAGATCGGAACAATGCTTCTCTAAAGGTGCCAACATTGTTACATTGAGAATGGAGCCTCGTGTGCATTGATATAGGGTAAGGAGTATGGATGCTAGCAGAATACCTCGGGCTCTGAATTCAACTAGGGACACCAAAGACCAGGAGGCATGTCTCATGTTCCTCACAGCTGCATGATGAAATAGCCAAGCCTGCGGCTGGAGAGATGGCTCCGTGGTTAAGAGCACGGTTTGCTCTTGCAGAGGACCCTGGTTTGGTTTCCAGCACCCACGTGTTGTTGACTTCCAACCATCCGAAACTCCATTGCCAAAGGTTCTGATGCCCTCTCCTGACCTCCAAAGGCCCAAGGCACACACATGGTGCACAGACACACAGACAAAGCGCTCATACACTCAAAATGAAATAAACATCTCTTTAAGTAAAGAAAAAGAGAAAGGGAGGGAAGGAAGGAAGGAAGAAAGGAAGGAAGGAAGGAAGGAAGGAAGGCAGGCAGAGTCAAACTGCTATCATTTTCACTTAACATATAATCTAAGTCATGGTATTAAATGCAAGGAAATAGTTTTGGGCTTAATATAAGAACTTTGCCACAGTTATTTTAGATGAAAAGCTTAGTGTTGGAAAAATATTACACTCCTATAGAATTTGTCACAGAGAGACGTGGGAAAGGCTTCCATTTGGTGTTTGGGGTTTTCTTTTATTCTTTCAAGAGTCTTAGGCTTAAAACACGGACTTAAAATTAAAAGTAGGTTAAATGCCTTACCGAGGACACCAGTTGATCAGTGAAGAAGACAATTGCAACTACATAACAGGCTTAGGTAGTGATCAATAAGAACTACAGGCAGATATAGCAAGTAAATGAATGATCTTTAACAGAGAACAGACAGCCCAGTCCTTTAGTCACTTAGCCAACACTTACTGACTCACCATCATATGATAGACACCACACTAAGTCCCGAGAACATGGAGAGGGATGCACCCCATTCCCTGTCTTGTCGAAAGACAATTAATTAAACAAACAAATTCTAATGGATACAATTAGCAGTTCTTGATATTGTCCCTGCATCACCTCCATGCATGCCATCACCTCCCCCACCACCACCACACACACACACTTCTGACTCATTTCAGGGTAAGAGGATAACAAAGCCTTGGGACTCCATCCCTTGGTTCTGGTGGGGAAGTTCAAACCATCCAAACGCAATGCCCGAGGGAATCCCCACCACAATAAAGCCCCAAGGCACTGGTTTTTCTTCTCTCAGGACATCCCAGGCTGGCTTTTGTGCCTGCTCTGCTTTTCCCAGAAAGTGCCATTATGTGAGAGCAATAAATCTCTTTATGCCATTTCGCTGCATGTGTGTGGCATCATCTGGTCTGACTGCTGACTGGTGACAGGCAGGTGCTTGCTGACTTCCACAGGTATCCACAGCACACATCCAGATACCCACACACAGAGCCCAGCTGCCTGGGACTCGTGCCCTCGTATGGCCTCTTCTCCTTGAATGTGGGCTGAGCTGGGAACTCGCTTTGGCCAAACAGAATGCAGGAAAGATGATGGTGTATCGATGAAATTAGACTGTCATAAAGATGCTGGCTTCTCTCTTGCATACCACTATTATTCTCTTTCTTGTGCCGATGAAAATCAGCCACCGTGTTGGAGGGACCTGGTAAAGAAACCCACATAAGGAGGAACTGAGAAAGGCCTGCTGTTAACAGCCATAGAAACAGATGACTGTATCCACCTACCTTTGTGGAGCTGAATACTGACGATATCTGTGAGATTTCCAGTAACTCTCCCAGTGAAGCCTTTGTTGACCATTGTCCTAACTAATATCATGGCCTTGTACAAAGGAACTGTGGCTTAGAGGGCCCAAGTAACTTGTGTGTGGCATCTAGATCAGTTCAGACAGATAGAATGTCTTATTTTGATCTCTAAGTGGTAGGGATAACCTACTAAACATCAGTTGGTAACCGATATGATGCATTGTAGTAGCAGTGAAATTCAGAAAGATGGCATGGTCCTTTGGGATGATGAGGGAAAATTACCCAACTGTGATGTGATGAGTGAGGCATGGAGCTGTGAGAAACCTGGCAGATTAATAGGAGAGTAGATGCTTAAGACAATTAAGTGTGGCTGGACTAGGGAGCCAAGAGATGGTTTATGGATGGAGAGCTTGAAGAGATCCAATGTTCGGCGATATGAGAGTACCTTCTGAGGACAAGCTACGGAGGAAGTCGAGGAAGAATTGTAAACAGACTGACAGCATTGTCATCCTTGTGAAACTTGAACTAGTCTAAATCTTTGGATTCAGACGTGTCTACAGGATCTAGATGTGAAGAAACGTCTTAATAAATGGTGAATCTCTAAATAGCTGACTCTTGGAGTCAGTGACAGAGAGAAGAGTTCTAAGCTTAGCAATGCAGAGTCTGCCCCCCTGCCCTTCCGTTTGCCAGTCACTACAGATGGATGCCTGGGCTCCACAAAGACACAAACAAACCCTCATAACAGCAAACCAAGAAGCCAAGGGACAGGTTCACAGTATTCCCATGGGAGTCTCGGGTGCGGAGACAATACCATCCAGTCGGCAGCAGTGTCCAAGCTGACAGGACTCAAGGTACTGGCCGCTTTGCAGAGACATTGGCGCCTCAAGCCTTGATCACCGGCTTTGGTGTCAGTACCCTGGTAAGGATTCCAGACCTTCCAGTAAAAGGCACTATTTTTCTCTTTGAAAAGAACAAGAGAGAAAAAATACAGTGGACAAGGGAGAAAAAGACCATTTCAGGTCACACATGACACATCATCAGCCAATCACCATCCCTCCAGGCTACTGTATTTGGAGAATAATTTAAGAAATCTCAGAATTCCTCCAACCAGAATGAGAAGAATAAAAGAAGTAAAAACAGAAACAGAGGTGGGGGAGAAGAGGAAGAGGAGAAGAAGAGGAAGAAGAAAGAAGAGGGAGATAAAGGGCAGGAAGAAAGTATTGTAATTAATATACATTGTTTCAGAACAGTTTAGATTTATAAAAATATTGAGTAGATTGTGCAGTTTCTGCACGCTTACTCCCATTAATATAAACTGACAACTTACCTTACTATTGTCAATTTCTATTAGACCGTTATGTACATTAGTTCGTCTAACTAATACTGATACGTATTTATGACAGGAAGCCCACGGATTGTTTGCATTTCCCTAATACTTGTATAATACCTGTATCAAACATGGCACTGCCTTTCTCATGCCTCTGTAGGTGAGCCTGGGATGTGATGTTGTCTCGGATTTTGTTTTTGATGACCTTGACAGTTTTGAGGCATTCTGAACAAGTATAATGCAGGACTCTTTTATTTGAAATAGTCTGATCTTATCCTCATGATGAGATGGAGTTATGAGTTTTGAGAACAATAAGTACAATTCTGATGTCAATACTATGTCCTATTGCTCTGGCCTAGGCAACATGAAGTGTGTTATATCTCCACTTTTGATGGAGTCACTACCATGGAGGAAGCAGGGCTCAAGAGAAAGAAGCTATACCATCTGGTTAACCTGAGGACTCAGACAACACAAGATGGGGGTGTCAGCTGAGGCCACTGTGACGTGAAGACAAATGGAGAGGAAACATAGAAGGACGTGTTGACAACTTAGAGATGGCCTAACTCTGTAACCAGTTGTACCTATTTTGAGAAATCTGTACACATGACTAAGAAGAAACGATTGAAGTTATAAAAAAAAAAAAAAAAAAAAAAAAAAAAAGAGGACCTGGAGTGGGCAATGTGCCAAGGCCAAGGACAGAAGCTATTGAAATGTGCTGCAGCCATCAGATGGGGGGGATGGGAATGAGGCTTGAGCCTCACCAATTGGTGGGACAGCTAGAGGAGGGCAGGGTTAGGACCTAGAGAGCTGGGAAGTGAACTGTGAGAACACGTAAATAGTGGGAGCCTAGAAACCTGAGCGTTTGCCTTCAGAGGAAGGAAACGATCAGAGAACAACGTATATAGAACTGGAGAACTGTAGTGAATGTGTAACATGAAACACGGCTCTGTTTGTTGGCTGTACAAGTTGGGAGCAACCAGTGATGGAAGTAAGAAATCTGCCTCGTGGCAACTGAAAAGATGGGTAAATTCGCAGGAATAGTTCTGCCCATTATTTACTCTTCATACAGGGAGAGGGCTGCAACGCATGGCTTTCCTTGAATTTACTACTCCTGAAAGGTAGGCGGTGAGGTTTCCCTCATTTTCTGGATCAAAATCTAAACCACCGGAGCATAGGAAGTCAAGATTTGAACCCAGGGCTCTGAGCGACACGGGCATGTTTGCCACCTTCTATTCCTTGTTAGAGCCTGGGTGGCACCCTGGAGTAGCAGAAAGAGATGAGGGAGTGTGGGTGGCACATGAGGGGTTGCATAACAAATATTTGTAGGATGAAAGAAAACTCGCAGAGCAGAGATACGGATATGTAGCCATAGGGCAGGAAGTTGCCACAGGTCACGCTCCGCAGTGTTGGTTACATCACCAGCAATGAATGTGCCCAGTGTTCTCCAGGAACAGTGGAGCACTTGTTTTATTCTAGTACAGCTCTGCATTTCACCTCCGTCTTCTCGTGTGTCTGAATCCCAGGCCCCTCATCGAGGAATCCCTTGGATGCCCAGAGCTAGAACTGGAAAATACTTCGGGAGTTTCCCAAGGCAAGGAGAAAGCAAAGCTCAGTGAAAAACTGAGATCCAAAAGGCTGCAACTCAAAGAGCCACAAATAGGTCTCACAGAAGCAAGCTTGGAATCCAGGAGTGTGGAGCCAGGGATTTGAAATCCTAGGAACCAAGAGTCTAAGCAGAGGCCCCGAAAAATGATCTGAGCAGATGTTCCCTCTCAGGGTTTCATTTTTAGCTTGTCAGTCATGGTGATGAATGACCAGGCTGGCCAGTTTAAAGGGTTGTGAGAGGTCAGATATCTCCAGGTAGTGAATATTCTGTGGGCAGAAGCTATGGGATTTTTTTCCAACAATTATACCCACAGCATCTGGCACAGAGAATGTGATTTTAAAAGATGGACTATAATGGAACAATCACAATTTACCAATTTAAACTAAAATCTTTTGGGGGGGCGTGTTCATAACTATCACGTTATGACACATTTGGGCATGAGCTTGATCATTTAAATTTAATCATTCAAACTTAAGCTACAAGATGCTAGGGGTCACATCTTACAGACTACACCTGGCATACTATTGAATTTTTTTTTTAACACATATACAATCCCAAGTAGGATGATTAATGATTAGACTCCCAAGGGAGGGCTATGACTCATTCTCACTAATTACAGACAGTCATGCTATTAGAAAATTCCTCTACTGGATGCATAGGCAACTCAGGTAGACCTCTTCGCTCTTTACATTTCCCCAGATATCCTGATTTGATGAGAGAAACAGCATAACATGCAACAGGAAAAAGAAGTAATCAAGAGGACTGGATTTTATGAGATTGTGGGAATCGCGAAGTGGCTTCTGGAAGGTCGTTGGCTCTCACTCTGGGATGGGACTGACGTTCCTGCAGGTGAGCAGGGCTGACAGTCTCGTGTATAAAGTGGAGGTGGGCGAGGAGACACTGTAACCCAAACGGATAACATGGAAGTCCCAAGTGCAACCCAAACACCACATCCATCTCTCATAATGTATAATCTTGAGGTGCACGGTACGTGCAGAAAGGACTCGATCCTCTGTGGAGCTGAATATCTGTGTGTGCAGGACTCCAGTACCCTGCAGGAAAACACCGAGAGAGCTGCAAGCCAGCTTTTCTCCCTCATTGAAAACATGGGCCACTAGATCAGGAACAAGGGCCCACAATTCAGCAGCGCTGGCCAGTACTTAGCTTCTGCCTTAGGTTGTACTTTTAAACTGCACACCGGGGACTGAAGAGATGGCTCAGCACTTAAGATCACTAACTGTTCTTACTTACGGAGAGTTGTGGCTCACAACCAACCAGTAGCTCCAATTCCAGGGGATCGAATGCTTTCTATTGACCTCAGCCAGCATCAGGCATGCAGGCGAAACACACACAAAATAAAAATAATCTTAAAAAAAAAAAACCTCAGACTAGATTTTCCTTGACAAGTTATTATGTGGAATCATAAAGAAAACACTCACTTCAGATTAGCTGGATGGCTACAGTATAAAGTCACCGAGCTAAGGAACGCTGCTCCCTGTATAAATGTGTTCATCACTCATTCGTACTCACCCTGGCTCCTCATGCTTTGCCTCCCACACACTTTTCTGGGTTGCTGGCAAACACATCATCCTCTGCACTGAAGAGTAGGCTCTGATACACCTCTGTCCAGGTGCCTAGTGCCCTGCAGTATGGCAGTAGGACACTGTGATACAAGCAGCCAAGGCCAACAAACCTCTTCTTACTTCCAACCAATGCAAAGAACTCTGGGAGCTGTGTCACAGATCTTTTATCAACCATCGATAGTACTAAAGAAATGGGGCAGACTGCAAAGTCCTCTCTCTATCCTAGCCTCCATTATCTACCTCTGCCTTTTCTCACTCAACGCCTGTTCCCAGTAGGGCTATGCCAGAAGAGCATACACTCTTTCAAGAAGAAAACCCCCTCCTACACCTGCCAACTGTGGTTTGGGCTATACAGCCCAGACAGGAAAAAGTGCTGTTCAACACATTTCTGAAGACTGGCTAAATGAATCTTAAATAACACCCTCTTGGGATGCCAAAATGAAGCACAATTCCTGTATGAAATAAAATCTGGTCCTTTGCTACCTCTTCCTTAAGGAAGATATGATATGAAACCACGTTATCCCTTCTTTTCTGTTGTGGTCTAGACCAAGAACACCTAGAATCAATAGTTGAGTGAAGAAAATTCTCTCACACCTAAACAATCAATGCTTTTAAGTCACTTGTCTGCTCCATACCAACTCAGTAGGAAAGAGGAGAGAGTTCTCCATCTCCAGAATATAAGGGATCATCTAAAGATTGTTTATTACTAAATAGAAACTTTTGTGTTTGTATGTTCTGAGACTAGGTCTGATCTAGTCCATATATAGCCAAGGATGACCTTGAACTCCTGATCCTCCTGCCTCTACCTCCCAAAATATGTGATTATAAGTGTGTGCCACGAAACCCAGGTAAATAAATTCTTAAACATCATATCTTGAAGCGTTAGCTCTCAAGTTCATTGATTTTCTCTAAGCACAATAAGCCAGTATTTATCTTAAACTTGTTTAAAAGAAGCACTGTTGCTCGTGGGTCCAGTAGCCTGTACCAATAACTCACATCTGTCCCATCTGGGAAATGACAGCTTCACCTCTGGAGACAGGAAGCTGTGAGCAACTTGTAAGTAATCCCGAGTTGACAGAGCAGAAGGTTCAATCAGGCATTCAGATGGCTAGCTAACGTAGCTCTTCACAGGGGACTGTAGCTAGAGTTTTCCTGCCTGGCCCACAGTCAGGACAAATCTCTGTCACCTGCCAGTCCCACAGCCGCTCAGACCCAACCAAGTAAACACAGAGACTTATATTGCTTACAAACTGTATGGCCGTGGCAGGCTTCTTGCTAACTGTTCTTATATCTTAAATTAATCCATTTCTATAAATCTATACCTTGCCACGTGGCTCGTGGCTTACCAGCGTCTTCACATGCTACTTGTCATGGCAGAGGCTGGCAGTGTCTCCCTCCACCTTCCTATTCTCTCAATTCTCCTCTCTGTTAGTCCCGCCTATACTTCCTGCCTGGCCACTGGCCAATCAGTATTTTATTTATTGACCAATCAGAGCACATACAGACCATCCCACAGCAGGGGACACTCCACATTGCTGAACTACAGCATGTGAAATGGCGACAGTGCCATCCTTGCAGAGCTAGTATGCAAAGCAAGATTTGGTGTGATTTTTCTCGGCACTCAGTAAGCTTTTGTCATCGCTTGGGATGCTATCAAAAATGACAAGGGCTGGGTAACTTCTAAACAACAAAACCTTTTTCCCCTCACGGTTCTAGAGGCTGAGAAGTTCAAATGACAGTCCTGATTACACTCAGTATCTGGTGAGCACCTGTTTTTCTTTTTCATAAGCATTACCTTTAGCTGTGTCTTGACATGGTGGGAAAGGGAAGCTAGTTCTCGGGGACCTCTTTCAGAACAGGGCTAACCTCATTCACAAAGACCCCATCCTCAGGGATTTACCATTTCCCATCTCCACCCCTTTGGTGTCAGAATTCCAAATATGAATTTGAAGGGGGAACAAACAGACCACAGCAACACTTATCAGATAGAAATTGTTATTATTTATCACACAAGATTCATTTTGGTCATATATATGAACAAACATACCCATGTATGTGTGTCTGAACATATATTCTTTTGTTTGTTGTTTGTTTTTCGAGACAAGGTTTCTCTGTGTAGCTTTGGAGCCTGTCCTGGAACTCACTCTGTGACAAGGCTGGCCTCGAACTCACAGAGATCCGCCTGCCTCTGTCTCCCGAGTGCTGAGATTAAAGGCGTGTGCCACCACTGCCTGGCCTGACACATATTCTTAACTATCATCTGTCACACATCTACCTCCCTCCCAAGTCATTTTGGCTTTCATGTTTTGTCCTCACTCCAACTAGGTTGGATATGAAATGAAGGACTATGGTAGAGTGAGGAAAAGCATAATGAAAAACAAACTCTCATAAATTAACTGGAGCCAAGCCTCTCCTACATTCCACTTTGGTCCTACTAACAGATAGGCTTGACATCAAGTTCGGTAATCCACTGCTCCTGGCCTTTATTCTTATTGCGAACACAATGCTAAGATGTGTAAGGACAGTAATTTATGACATATTTCCAATTTCTCATGAGAACAGATGGAGTGTATTGTCTATTTTCACCTTACTTGAAGTTGCTAAATCATAGCATGTGTGTGTTACACTGAAATATATAAAGCTGGAACAATGTTAATTTTTTCCTGCCATTTCATATTCCCCAGATGTACTTTTAATTGTTTTCTTAAATAAAGCTACTTGAATCCTAGGGAAGGAACCTCTATACTTCCCATGCTTTTCTCATTTAGCAGAATAATACAAATAATAAATCATTTGATTCATTTTGCTGGTGTAGTCTCTCATCTGCCTCATACTCACTGAATAATTACTGAACTCCTACTGTGTACCAAACATTGTTCTAGACTCTGTAGAAACAGAAGTGAGGCTTAGCTTCTTGTCTACTAGACTTGTTAAGGTGACTACCAGGGAATATGTATATTTTGTCAATGACTACACCATGGCCAGAAAAAAACACAAAGTACCATGCGGTAAGACAAGAAAGAAAAAATATTTTATGTAAGACAAAAGGGGAGTTAGGAAATGTAATACTATGGAAGTCATATTTCCACTGAATGTTAAAAGATAAATAGATACAGGTAATTGATAAATAGAGGGAAAGAATTCTATGCGGAGAGAAAAAAATTCTGAGCAGTGGCAGAGAGAGCTGAGACTCTGGGCATCCTGACTATGGACAGAGCTGCTCTGAGATGGAAGTGTCCAGGCACAGAGAGAGAGAAGCAGAGTAAGAATGTGGGCAAATGACCTGGAATGCACATGGAAGGATCATTTTACTGTTTCCAGCCAGTCTCTAATATATTGATAAGGTCTAATGACGGGCTATTAACAGTGATTCAAAATAAAGAAATGGAACTCATGCAAGTCTAGGAATAAACTGAGTTTTCACAGTAAGGAAACCATGGGGATTCTGAAACATGAAATCTTTTCCTTGTAGTTTATACACCAGAAATAGCTGTAAACTATTTGTAAGACACTTTCACTGCCCCATCTACCATACAAGAATGTGTATTTTACAAGGAGGGGCATCTGCACAGGTAGGCTGTAAATAAGAGATGTGGGATTTCAAAGAATCAAAGATAGAATTGACAGAAGATGGGAGAAAACTTGTTTGTAGAGATTTATATCATATAGGGGGAATATTTGAAAAAAATGCAAAAAAAAATAATTTCAACTAGTATGTAGAATAATCTCAGAAGCTAGCACAATCCCTCCCCTATCTCCTAGGAACTATAATATTGATAGGAAGAATGCAGAACTGAAATGGACTGGTTTTGTTTTTGTTTTTTTTTTAGCATACCAATAAACCAAAGAGATAATGGAGGCAGACAAGATAATGAATATTTTGAAATTTAGTGTTAGAATTTCCAAGAGATAAATTATGAATCATCCATGAATAGAAAAAAGTCAAATACATTTCGGGTTAGAACTGTTCACATCCCCTGGCTGCAGTCTATTACAATGTTGTCTAATTATTACCTGATCTCTAACTGGCCCAGCAAGGTGTTGGTGAAAAGAAATGTCTGAGCTCTCCAAACAGAAAACCTCCACTGTTCGGGCAGTTCTGGAATTAGGAGACCATGTTTTAGTCCTGGCTATGTCCTTAATATCCAGGTAGCTTCCCCCTTCCTCAACTTCAAAATGAAGTGGTGGGAGGGAAGATCTAGAGGTCTTCCACACTCCAGAGACTGAAGTCCTAGGAAGTAGAATTTGCTCGTTAATTGACCTACTCCAGTGATATTTACTTAATTTCTCATCTGTGCCAGATGCTGAGGATGCTTTTGAAGAGATCATCAGAGTCCTTGCTTCTCTGGAGGTCCCACATTAATGAGGGGAAACAAGACATCAAGAAGTAAGTGAAAACGTGTTTTGCTGATAACACAACTGTGGCGTCCACACATTATCAATTGCTGCTAATGCATGGAGAGAACGAGGAGCCTGGCTATGCAAATTTCCTCTCATGCCCTAAGTGATGAGAGTTTTGATAAGACACTTGTTCTGCCATAAAATCTCATTTATTGAACCACCACAGTCCCTTTTGATCTATATACTGTAAACCAGAAATGTGGAGTTTCGTTTTGTATTTGTTTTGTTATTTAACAGTGAATATCACTTAGAAACTGCAGGAATAAGAGATGAGAGATTGGGTAAGGGTTTGCGTCTCACTACCCTATTTTCCTTGGCTTTGAAAGTCAGATTTATCTACGTTCTATATGGTTCTAAAACCACCAGTTGGCATAAATGTTGACAAAACAGAAGAAATGAAAATATTGAATTCTTTCCCTGCTGCTCTGTACCTTTTTGAAATGACATTTGCATGTCATCTGTTTCTCTCTGAATATAGGAAACATGTTAGCATTTACGAAATTCTGACATTGATTCCCCACTTCGCCAAACCTTCACTGTCCACAATAGACATGTCCAAATCTACTCCATCTCATCAGAGAATGTATCTCATCTTAGAGAAAAGGCTTTTGCCGTGCACTGTTGTTAACCCTTATCTTTACTGGTGATGACAAGTGTCCAGGGAGAATTATGGGGAGAGGGAAGTTGATTGGGTTCATGTTCTTTGTGTTTAGTTCTGACAGGGAGATTTACATATCTGAAGGACACAGTCTGGCTCCCAGGCCTGTGAGATGGGAGAATAACCTGGTTCAATGTATGAACTTGTACGTACTCCATGCTGGTCTGTGGGCCAGCTGTACTGACAGGCCTGGCAGCTTACTGAGAATCGGGCCCTGTCCCAGACACACATATCACCATCTTCCTGGGTTTTCATTATGAGATTCCCTAGGTCAGTTAAACAAGTATTAAAGCTTGAAATGAAGTCAAGCAATAAAAGCGTATGACTGAAAGAATACCGATAAAGCATGGAAAGTATTTTTCAAGATTTTGTTATTATTTGTGTATATCTGTGTGAGTGTATCTCAAGTACATTCCAATACCCAGAGAATCCAGAAGAGGACATTGGATCTCCTAGAGCTATCCAATGTGGGTGCTGGGAACCAAACTCAGGTTCTCTCAAAGGTAGAAATGCCATTGCTCCAGCCCCAAGAAAAGTATTTTTTTTTATGATAGTCCTAGATGAAAACTAAACAAGGTCTTAATCAACATAGAGAGGGAAAACTAAAACCAAGAGCTCAATCTACTCAATCATTTCTCTAAAAGGAATCCATATTTACCACTGTACCTGTCTAAAAGGGTGGAGCCACAAGCACGCATAACCTATCCAGAATCAAAATACTCAGGGACCAAATGCAGCCCCTTCTACCCATGGCCAAAGCTTAAGAGCTCCCCATACACTCGGTGGTTATTCGTTTTCTCAAGACCCATATTCTAGTTCCATCATGCTTCTTACAGACTCAGAGATGAACATTACTTGGTAACTAATGAAGCTCTGTTCCAATTCCAAAGCACTTTACTAGTTTGAGCAAGTCTTGTGTGGCTGCGTCTGCCCCTCAACCTTGTTATCATGGTTATATTCAGATTAAATGAAGAGAAGTCGGGGTATAAAACTTATCATCATTAGACTTCCAGCAGCTTGGCTCTCCATACTCTTCCTTCCTCTGTGAACACATAGCCTTCCTTCCTTTTACCCTTTGCCTCCTTCTGAGCTTGCCTTTCCCCTTCCTCTCTCCCTCTCTTCCCTTCCTTCTTCCCCCTCCTTCACTGCTCTCCATCCTTTCTCTCCTTCCCTCCCTCCATCTCTTCCTTCTTTATTCCCTCTCTCCTTCTAATTACCTCTGGACCATCATTAGCATGCCTCACAAACATCTCTTTGTTTTAACCATTGCGCAATATGCATACTCAGGAAGTATAATGTAAGAAACTCCCGTATATGTTCATCCGGATTGACAAGAATCCTCAGAGAACACGACCACGATTTTCCTCAAATATAATGAGATGAGGGATTAAGGAATGCCAAAGGGCTAGGATCAAGGGGTAGAATATCCGTTTTCCAGAATCACTGTAGGAGTTTTAAATAGAGCCCATCTTTGTGTCTGACTCTGTGTCCATTCATAAGCAACAGTGGTCCTTCTCTTTTGATAATATACTGGTGGAAATTCCCTGCATCCTAGCCAGCAGTGAGGAATGTTGCTTAAAGCAGGATTACTGATGCCTTTAAATCATACTGTGTAAAGCTGCCTATGTACGGAAGGAAAAACAAAACCTAGCTCGACGTTTTTTAAAGTAGAGGGCATGCATCTTGAGAACGAGGAGAGGGCCATAGCAAGTGCATTAAATTGCAAATTAGAGACTTCCAGAGTTATGCCTGTGTTCTGCTTACTATAATGCCAAGTGAAGACTGGGGATGTGACTGAGTTGGGCAGCACTTCTCTAACAAGCCCAGTGCCGGAAATAAAACCAGGTGGTTTCCTTCATGTCCCAGATCCCTCATTTCTTTAGCTGTACAATGACAGATTCTATACTACAATTCCTTTCAACTCCAGACTCATTTGTTATATGGAGATGATTTCAAAGGGAGACCTAAAGTGAGTTTTAAAGGAAATTAACAAATGAACAGGGAAAGGAACCTGGCATAAAATAGCTGCAAATGCCTTGGTTGAACAGATAATCCAGTTCTTGCCTAAGAACAAATGAGATCAGTTGAACTGAGGGATTCCTGCCGTGCTTGTGGTCTCTGGTTCTGTATGAGGAGGAGGCTGTCCTTCCCTCTTTCCTCCCCAACAGGTTAGAACCTCACCTGGTAACTCTGCTGAGTTTCAGTGTAGGCTCCGGTGCCTGGGAATGGAATGGGTGTGTCTGGGGGAGGGGGTGTCCATTGCTAGGAGCCAGGGACTGTTGAGACCAGTGTTCTCTGCAGCTTCCTAAAGACTGCGTGACAGCTGTCGTCCAGCATGACCTCACTGCTTGCTTTCCTCATACTTCCTGTGCCAGTGGAAGAGGGGACAATGTGGATGGCCTCAGCAAGGGTCCCAATCACTCTCCGCAAAGCCTTGCAGCTTGGCGGAAATAGTCCCCTTGTTTGAATCTTGGAAGACTGAGAACTGGAGAGGAAGGACGCCCACCTTCCTGTGTTGTCTTTCAATGCAATTATTTCAGGGATATTATCTGCAGCATCAAGTCTAAAAGCCTTTGCCACTGGCTACTCTTTCACTTCGGCGGAGCCCGAGCAAACCCTACAGTTCAAAGGTCACACTTCTTCACAAGGCTGCTCAGTGGAAAGGCCTGTGTTCACACAGAGCAGTGCCCTGTAGCATTTCATGCTCTTTAGAGTGCTCACTGTTGGCAGGGCAAAACAACTGTAATTCTTTCCACAGCTGCAGAAGAGCCTGTGTGTGTCGCGTCACCAGGTCTAGTGGCAGTCAAAAGGCCACAGTTCCAAACAAATCTAGGTCCAGTTACATTAAGGCTCAGAAATTCAAGACGACCAAATTTCATATGCGCACAGCAAAACGATCTTATTTCTAGAAAGTACAAATTGAATGTTTGTAGCGCTGTGTGAAATATGCATCCCATTTACTAATTTCACTCGACAGTGGTTTATTTGGCCAGAACGCACAGTACTGTGCATGTGCCAGGAAGATTGCTATTTAATAAGCAGGAAAAAATGGAGCTCATAAATGTTTGTGGAGGACTGGAATGTTCTACACTAAGATGAAATTTCAGTGATGTATTATTTAAAAATTATAACAACACTTTGGAATTTGAAATGTCTGATTACTGTGGACAATAAAGCTATGTACAAACAGCTTCTGTTCTAGGGAGCTCAGAGGCTCCAGTCTCTCCACTGCACGCAGAGGAGTTCAAACTCAACACAAATGGACAAGGCTTTCCAGCGGACTCCTGTCAGTCAGCCACAGGGCTTCAGCAGGAGTTTGTGTTTCTGAAGCATTGGGCAAAGGATAGCAAAGAAAACACATAGGGAAAGGTTGAAGGGACTAAAGAGATCTTCAGCCAGAAATTGTTGTCAGCAAGCTGCCGGGGTGGAATGTCGGCAGCAGCAATGCGTGTTCTCTGGGTGCAGGCAGGAAACGGCATCTCTAAGCGCGTCTCATTACTCAATGCATGAAAGTACTGACGGGAACAGCTGGGCTTTTTCAGAGCTTTTACCCTTCAGTTAGTCTGGATAAAGTAACGTGCTCTAAAGCTAATTGTAGGTTGTTTTTAAATACAGAGTGAGGGATCTCCAGTTTATGAGCCTTCTTTTTTTTCCTTAAAGGATAAAAGTAGCAAAAGTGTGTGTGTGTGTGTGTGTGTGTGTGTGTGTGTGTGTGTGTG
>CABHPR010113111.1:4031-18823 GCA_902168415.1 Peromyscus melanophrys | reverse complement strand
GGGGAGGGGGAGGGAGAGGGAGGGAGAGGGAGGGAGAGGGAGAGAGACTCTGTCTCTCCCAAAAGAAAAATGAAGAAGAAAAGAGACAAGAAGAAAATAAAAGTTTACAGATAGTGCGACATTCAGTGGTCAAAGAATAAATCACTTCTTCCCAGCTTAAAGAGACAATGGAAAAGGTATGATCACCCAGGGGCTGGCTTTCCCCTCCCCCATGCATTCTTCCTTCCTTTTCTCCTTTATACCCTCCCTGCCTTGCCCTCTGTCCTCCTCTCTCCTTCCTTCCTTTCTTTTTTTCTTTCTGATAGAATTTTGCTGTATATGCCAGGCTAGCCTTGAACACCTGGTCTTGCCTCAGCCTCGAAGTTGCTGGGATCTGAAGTGTCCACAGTCACACCCAGCTCCTCGGCTACTTTTATCCTTGCCAGTGTAATAAGGTAGGAAAAAGAAATGAGGCATATAGACTTGGGAAGATGTAAAACTGTATTTGTAGATGCTGTAACTATCTCCATAGAAAATTGCCGTGAATCTACCAAAATTCTCTAAAAACTGGGAAATGATTTCCTCAGCTTGAAGAACACAAGGTCAATAACTAAAATAACTTACATTTCACTAGCACCAGAAGCTTCAGAACTGAAGTTAAAATGCTATCTAAAGTTTTATCAAGAGTATAAAGTTATTTATATGGAAATTAAGAAGTTGCAGAAAAATAAAAACACACAACAGGCATATGCTTATATTTTTTTCAGTATATTGAAAATTATTGCTGGAGGAAATTTGAAAGGTTTAAGAAATGGAACAATGTTCTATATGAATAAGGGAGTCAATATTATTAAGATGTCAGTTCTCTTGAAATGGTTCTATAGAGCCAATGCAATCTTTATCAAAATCCTAACAGATTTTTTTTTTTGGTTAAAACTCAGAAGGTTATTCTACAATTAATGCAGAAGTGTAGAGCATATAGAACAGAAAACTGTTTTACAGTGAGTAAGAGCAACTGAGACCCTCGATATCTGATTTCCAGAATTATGAGGAAATAAGTGTAGATGCATAACCCAATGGAATAAAGAGTCTAAAAATAAACCTGTGCATGTCAACCGATTTTCAAGGAAAGTGCTGTAATAGTCAGTGTAGAAAGGCTAGGCTTTGCAATAAACAGAGCTGGGTTGGTTGGGTAGTCACAGGGAAATTAGCTTTTATCTCAATCTCATGCTACTAATAAAACATTAGCACTGAATGGATTATTCTTTAATAAAGAACAAACCTATAAACTTATGCAAATAAACATGGGATCTTTATGATCCTGAATTAGGCAAAGGCTTCCTAGCCAAGACACACAAAAAGTAGACACTTTATATGGCAAAAATTTGTAATAAATTTAACTAACTGAAAACTGAAACCTTTTGTCCTTTGAAAGACTCTCCTAAGAAAACGAGGGCACACGTTTCTCGCAAGGACAAGATGTTTGTCAATTATATATTGGTGACAAGATTTACAACTAGCATTCATAAAACTTGCCCAACTCGGTACTGAGAATCCCAACAGCCCAGTTAAAACATGGGCAAAGTATTTAATAAGATTCCTTGACTGTCTATCAAAGGGAGAAGACAAGGTAAATAACCATGTTGAAAATGATGAACATCGTTTATCCTAAAAGGAGTTCTACTGGCTTGTTATGGTGCTAATACTGTTTAGGTGACAATAGTGTTGAGATGTCATGAGTGCAGCTTGTCTGTCATATATAGAAGACAGTCTCCAAGCAGATGTCCCTGGTCCTCTGGCTCTTACAGTCTTCCTGTCTCCTCTTCCTTGATGCTCCCTGAACCTTACGTGCAGGGGTATCAGTGCAAGTGTAGATGGTATCAGTTGGGGCTGGAAACCCCCTAGTCAGTTGTTCTCTGAATTTTGACCAGTTGACCAGTCGATGGTTTCTGTAAATGCTCTCTCTGATTAAAAAACAGCTTCTTTTCTGCGGGTATAAGGATAAGCATTTAGAATGCAGTTAGAAATTATATTGGTTTGTGAAAGTGTCAGGAGTAGGTTCTCCCTTATAGTGTTGACATGACAAAGTGGATGTGGGAATTCTCACAAGGCCCCACTCTAGGTGAAGAGCTACAGTCAATTAAAGGCTGCTTAGAGAGAAAAAAATCAACCTTCTCCAAGGATGAGACCCCTGATAGATTATCCAATTCAAAATGCTCAGCCATAAACACATATACACATGAGCAAAATTAAATGGATTCAGAGGGTTTTGTATGTATATGCATATATGTGTGTTTGCATATATGTATATGTACACATGTATATATATATGTACATGTATATATAGCATATAATAATCAAGAAGACGAGGTCATGAATGTGAGGCGGGGGTGGTGGTGAAGGAGGCACAGGAGGAGTTGGTATAGGGAGAGGCAGGGGTAGAGATGATGGAAGTACAGCATTCATGTATGAAATTCTGAAAAACTTTCCGTTAAAAGATAAACTCAAAACAGTGAGATATAACAGTAGCATAGATAGATTTTAAAAGACCAGCAATGTCATTGCCGAAGAGATAGTGGTGCAAGGTACAACTTGAACTCTTGTGAATTGCTGGCATGAAAATAATGTGATATGGTTGCTTGGGAAGATAGTTTGATCGTTTCTTATGAAGTTAAATATCTAGCAATGTATTGCCTATTTAACACAGATAAAATCTGAAAATAACCCACATGTTCACTAACAGGTGAATGGGTAAGTAGGTTGTGATATATTCATACAGTGGAGTATTACTTAAGAATAAAAATGAACCTAATAATGCAAGCAACAATGTAGGTGGATATTAAAATCATCACACTAAGCGAAAGAAGCCAAAGCCCAAAGACAATAAATATACTCTGTGCTTTCATCTTGTGACATTCTAGTAAAGGCCAAACTGTAGTAATGGATAGGGAATGACATTAAGTAAAGCAAGAAATTGAGGTGGGAACCACACTGATGAAAATCATCTGTATCTTCTGTGTGGTGGTTAAAGTTTGCACATCTCAGTTTGCTGAGACTCATCAAAATATGTATTTTAAGATGGGTTAATGTTTGCATGTGGGCTAGTCTTCAATAAATCTCATTTAAAATAGTGTAGTGTTTATTGCATTGCTTTAAATGTTTCTAGATTATTGCACAGTGAGTGAGGTCTTAGAATGCTTTGGAGCGTGGTGGAATGCTGTGAAGAAAGGGGAGCACCCTGGGCTGCCTGTCCACAGCTCTATAGCAGGTCCTAGCACCTATGTGGTGATGCCATGGTTATTCTTACTGGAGCCCTCCTCAGTGACTTGAGAGCCACACTTGAGTGCACAGGTGAAAGTCTCAGCTTCTCTGGTGAAAACTGCACTGCCCCAGCAAAACTGAAGGAAGTGGAAGGAAAATGTTAGTGCTCCCATGGAGAACAAGAAGAGTGTTCTGGAAGTGGGGCCAGGGTGTACCTGAGTCAGATGCACTTGCTGATCATCAGAGGCTGCCTGATTCAGGACTCTATGATCCATCAGGACAATACTAGAAACTTCAATTGGCTTCTGATTTCCAGAACACCACATCCTAGAAATATAAGCAGGTAGGCAATTACTATAATGCTCTTGGCATGTGCTGTATTGTAAGATGTGTGCAGACTCGCAGAGGGCTGGGGCTCTCTTGAGCCCCAATAACTTCACCTATTAAATTAGAGCAATAACAATAGCAACCTCCCAAGATTACTATCAAGAGTTAATGGCATATCTAAAAACATGTTCTCAGACTACACATGGCACACATTGCAAATGGAGCAGGCATTCATGAATGGCTTGTTTTTTATTCCTGCTTGGCCTTATCTTTATGGAGGGTGGCGTGTGTCTAAATAAACTAATCATAATAATAGCCACTAGGTGCTATGTAAGCACACACACATATACATACATATATACATATACATACACACACACACACACACACATATATGTAGTTTAATCCTTATAATCATCATGCAGGGTCCACACTATCAGCCCCATTTCTCCACAGGAGAAAAGTGAGGGTTCTCAAGGTTATAGAACTTGTCAAAAGTCACCCAGCCAGTGAGCATGGGCTTTAGTGGAAGGCATCTAAAATGTAGGACTGAATTCCATTTGTTTCATCTTTTTTAGATTTGTGCAAGCTTGGCTATGCTTATGTTTTTATGAAGGACTTCAAGGAGCTGTCAGATGATACGAAAGAGGGAGATATTTGGAGAGCAGTCCTGTGGGGAGCAGAGTGGCAGGGAGTCTGTTCTCTCCTATTCACCACCCCTACCTATTCCTCCCATATCCAGCCTCTACTCTCACCTCACTACCCACCCAACTGCAAGTTGTTGCTGTCTTCTCCTTCTCCTCCTTCTCCTCTTCCTCCACCTTCCTCCTCCTCCTCCTCCTCCTCCTCCTCCTCCTCCTCCTCCTCCTCCCTCCTCCTCCCTCCTCCTCCTTCTTCTTTTCTTGTCAGGGCAGTAATTATTAGAGCTTGTGGGGTTCATGTCTGGCTGAGAATAATTATTTTTCTCCTCGCGTAGTATGCATAGCACCTTTTAGCGCCGTGAAAGCTAGCCAGTGGGCCTGAAGCTGCCAGGTAAGTACCAGTTTGATTTCCCCTTGTTCTATAACTGGAGTACATAGTGTTTTCAGCAATAGGGTCTTACTGTCAAGTTCTGGAGTGTAACCAACAGCATTGGAAGTAGCCTGTAATGTTTTGGGGTCTATGGGACTCCATTTGCAAACAACTCAAAATTGCCCAATTTGAGGGAAAGAAATGGACACCTAAGCACCAGCAGCATTTACAACTATAAATACAATCATCCTGACAATAACCTCTTGATAACATGTTAAAGTCAAGATGTCAAAAACACAAAGCAAAGAAATAACACTGTAAGGGAAAATGAACAACTCACCTACAAAGGCACACACATCAGACCTCAGCAACAATGAAAGCCCAGAAAACCACGGAACAATATATTTCAAGGCCTGGAAAAAAATAACTCCACTTCCATTGCACATTCAGCAAAGCCATCTTTTTAAACTGACAAAGAAACAAGGACATTTTATAACAGTTCGCAGCTACTGTGCCAGCCTCCCGGAGGGGCTTTCCTTCTCCCTGCACTGGGGATCCTTACAGCTGGAACCATGCTCAGCTGGGCTATCCTTTGGTTTATCACTGCCTTTTCTTCTGTTCTTTCCAGGCACCCTGTGTCAGCCTTTGCCAGTTTTTAAAAAATATTTTATGTTTTTATTGAAAATAAAGTTATTTTCATATGATATATTTTCTTTTTTTTAAACAGATAATTCATTTAATAATATGTGTAAAATACTAAAGTTATGTTTGCAAGTTGATATAAATAGTGGGAGACTTCAACACCCCACTCTCACCACTGGACAGATCTACAAAATTGAAACTTAACAGAGAAATAAGGAACTTAACTGATGTTATGACTCAGATGGACTTAATTGATATCTACAGAACATTCCATCCTAACAAAAAAGAATATACCTTCTTCTCAGCACCCCATGGAACCTTCTCTTTGCCAGTTTTTAAAGTATGTCCTCCATTTTTTCCTTTGGAGCAGAGTCTATTGTTTCTTCTGTCACTGGCTCACCAGGAGGCAGTCTCTACTCCATCATCTCAATGGGAAGTTGTCCATTTTCATCTATCTTGTTTATTTGATTCTTTTTTAAAAGCCTCTATAAGGGTTTGTAAATTTTATCTTTTGGGAAAAAAGCCAGCTCTTTGTTATATGACGTTTTGTATTTTGTAGTTTCTACTGGTTTTTGGTATCTTGGCATTTCCATTTTAATTTTCAAGAATTTTTATTGGCATGCATTCACTGGATATAACAGTATTTTCATAAAGGCATTCAAATATATCATGTATTTTGAGTGATTTAACTTCTGTGTATTCTAGCATTTTTCCCCTTCTGTACTCCTGCTAGCGTGGTTTCTCAGATAGTCCTTCTGGTCCTTTTCATACGAAATCATATGCATGTAATCTAATGTACACATATGAGATAAAACACGAAATATCATTCTGGTTTTGACTTACTTCATTTAATACAATGATCTACAGTTTCATCTATTTTACTGAAAATGAATAATTTTGTTCTTCATGGCTGAATAAAACGCCACTGTGTGTATACACATTTTCTCTCTTAATCTGTTGGCAGACACCTAGGCTGAATCTATAAATTGGTTGCTGTTAATAGTGCTGAAATACACATGATGTGCAAAGAGCCTTAAATTATGCTGATTTAGACTTTTGGGGTATTATCCTAGGAGTAGTATAGCTGGAGTGTATGGTCATTCTAGTTTTGATTCTTTGTGATACTTTAAATTTACTCTTGAGAATTTCATACGATGTATTTGGATCATACTCATCCCCATTCTGATTCTCCTGGGATACCCCTCTCTACATCCCCCAACCAATTTCTTGTCCTTTTCTTTTTCCTTTATGACTCACCGAGTCCAATTAGTGCATCCCATATACGCATGGGTATGGAAACATCCATCGGAGTGTGGTTCACCAACCAGGAGCCACGTCCTTCAAGAAAACTGACTCTCTAACAGCCGGTTGACTGTCAAGAACTCCTTGACTATGGGTGGGTTCTCACGAGGACCTTCATATGGGGCAGAGATAGTCCCAGGTGCTTTGCTCACACCCACTGACATCTTTTTAAGTCCTTAGCATCCTGTCTGACTCTATGCCTCACCATCCAGGGGCCAGTCTTGGATCTCTTAGGCAGTAACTGGTCACCTGCATCTTTTTTCTTCCTTCAGAGAAACAATGTTTCTTTCTGTGTTGTGTTGCCTGGGGTTGAGGCATGGATAAAAGTTTGCAGACCTGTGACCACCCACTTGCGTGGGGTGGGTGTATTTGGGGGATCTGCATCCATGGTTATCTGGGTTTGTGATCTGCTGTTTGACATTTGGGGGGTTCACTCTATAGGTGTTGTATCTGAACTTCAACCCAGTCAAACCTGCGGGGGAGCGAAGGAAAGGGGGCAGCTGCTGTGGGATGTCAAATATATTGCTTATTGGTCAATAAATAAAACACTGATTGGCCAGTGGTCGAGCAGGAAGAAGTATAGGCGGGACAAGGAGGAGAGAATTCTGGGAAGTGGAAGGCTGAGGAGACACTGCCAGCCGCCACCATGACAAACAGCATGTGAAGATGCCGGTAAGCCACAAGCCATGTGGCAAGGTATAGATTTATAGAAATGGATTAATTTAAGCTATAAAAACAGTTAGCAAGAAGCCTGCCACAGCCATACAGTTTGTAAGCAATATAAGTCTCTGTGTTTACTTGGTTGGGTCTGAGCGGCTGTGGGACTGGCGGGTGAGAGAGATTTGTCCTGACCGTGGGTCAGGCAGGAAAACTCTAGCTACAGGCAGCAGCTTGTCCTCTGACTCTGCATCCTTAATGAACCTTGGAACAACTTCCTTAATCAGTATCTGCCTCAGGGTTCAAATAAAAATGCTGGAAAAAAAATCAAAGCTGAAATTTCAGACTCGGTGAGTGAAGATTTCCACCTGGCTGCAGAATTGTTGGTGATGCGTGAGAAAAGGACACAAGGACTTGACTCGCTGGTTATAAAGCAAATAGAACCTCACTGGCCAGTTTAGGAAAAGCGACTACCTAAGAAGGCGCAGGGCTCTGTCAGAATAGTGCTAGATCTGCATTCTCCCGCCAGTACTCAGAGTCCCAGCTTTGTTCCTAAGTGTAGTCTTGGGTGGCTCTGCAAGGTCAGTTGAGGGACTGGTGATGCAGCTTCTGGCCCTGGCCAGTTTCCTAAGTCTTAAAATCGGGAGCAACTATTCTTGCCTTCAACAACCTCATCTAAGAAACAGGTGCGCTTCCTGGACAAGCTTTTCTCACTGCACTTTATACTGCATACTTCTGATTTCCTTTCTATGTCAGCAAGTCGTAATACCACTGTTTACAGAGAGAATTAGGAGGTAATTTAGTCTTTCCAATAATGTGGTTGATCCAAATCTGCTTCTTAGAATTGATATTCATAGAAAAGCCAAGCAAATTTAAAAGCTGCTGTCACATTTATAAAATGTTTAATCAAATTTCATTTGTACACATCTCATCTAATGACACATATGCTTAAATATTTGTATATAAAATTACTAAATAAGACACTTCTGGTCCTCTGTGTAATTTCTACGTTTGAGGTATCTCATTTCTGTCTTATTTCCTTAAATATTTCCAAGATTTTTTTTTTTAGTCAAATCAAATAGATATGCCCTTAGAGGAACTGGCAAAGACATCTTTTAAAATGCTCAAAATAGACAAACTAGAGAAAAAATAATAGCAATAAAAAGAATGCTTTTAGGGATTTACCCAGACCACACTGGATATAAAGAAGTCTGTGTGATTAAATACCTGTAAAAGATGCACATTGCGGTGAATTGTCAATGTTGATCAGCGTCTGCCTGCCAGGTAGAGAAAAATTACACAGTAGAGCCACTCTCTGTTTTCTAGCGTGAAGCCTTTAAATCCTGCCCCAGGGCCCCAGGGAACTGGGTTTCTCTACCCACTACTCTGCTTTAATTTTCTAGAAATGGTACTGTGTGTAGGAGCAAGAGAGCGCCTATACCAGGATCCTGCTCTCTCACCACCATGTGGAAAAGTGATGCCTCCAAATACCATTAGTGCGGTTCTACCTTCTGTGAACCTCAAATAACACCAAATGCATTTCTATTTTTGTTTTTGCCACTTTGAATCTCTTATAAGCCATCTGACTTCAGTTAAGTGAGACTGTATAAGCATGGATTTTTAGGAATTCTGGCTTTGTTTCCATATGCTAATGGTTGCTAATTCTCTCTTTCTCTCTTTCTCATCGATGGAATGCAGATTTGAAGGGTAGCACTAACCCTTTCTGTAAAAATAATAAGAGTACAAATGAAAGTTGGCATTTTGGAGAGAGAATGGCTGAGTTGGAAATGAGCAACAGGGGCTGTGAATATAAACTCTGAGATGGAAAGAATGAATTCTGAATACTGAAGAGATGTAGAGTCGGATGAGGACAGGGATAGAACACTGCAGATGGAATCAGTATTTGAGAAGATTTTAGCTAGAAGAGACAGTGTGCTGAAGTCAGAGGAAGGAAGAGGCCGCTCAGGAATGGGAGAGGTGCTCAGCCGCACCCTGGGACCAGCTCAGGGATGGGAGAGGTGCTCAGTCACACCCTGGGGTTCTCTTGTTGCCATTTTGTTAGTGAAGCTTTTTGTTGTTATCTGGAGATGTCTAAGGTTTTCCTCTCTGTCTTCCTGTTGACGTGGATTTGGATTTGTGTTTATCGTGTTGTGTTTTCAGAGCAAGCTTTAAAATGAGAGTTCAGGTCCTAAATCCCAGAAACCATTCTACTTTCATCTCTTCAGACATCACTCCTCATTATTTTCCACATCTCTTCCTGCTCTTCCTCTTATTTCATCCCTATCATTTTATAGTCATTTTCTGGGTTATTTCTTCTGAGTAAATTTCATTCCGTGTGTAGTAGAGTACACTTCACCCATTGAGCTTATTTATTTAACAGTCTATATATTTCACTTTTAATATTTCTATTTGGGTTCTTGTGGTTTACTGTTATTTTGATTTCATCTGATTTTTTCTCCTAACTTCTGTCTTTTTGGTTGATATCTTCTCTGAGGATCCTACCCATGTTTCTTTCAAATCTTTGTCAATTTGTTTACAGTTTTAGTTTGATCTGGGTTGCACTCATGTTTGGTTATTTGTTGGTGTTTTCTGTTTTCTGTCTTTCATCACAATACATTTATTGTGTGTTGGTGCACACACTCATTTTATGAGAGAGAAGCTGCCTCACTTGCCCATTGGCATGAATTCACAAGCACACTCACGCACAGCTGCAGTTAGTAAACTGACCAACACAGAAAACCCATAATGGCATGTCTTTGTTTCAAAGCTTATTATATTTATTCTTTTAGTATGTGTGTGCATGCTCATGTGAGTGCACGCATGCATGCATGCATGTATGTATGAGTGTGTGTGTGTGTGTGTGTGTGTGTGTGTGTGTGTGTGTGTATCTGTGTGTGACAATATGCATGTTATGATCAGTGTTCAACCTGTGGGAGTAAGTTCCTTCCTACCATGTGGGTCCTAGGGATTGAACTCACGTCATTAGGCTTGGTGGCAAGTACTCAGTGGGTAGTGTTGAGCCATCTCCCTGGCCTGAAATTTCTTACTTTAGAATCTAGAGGCTGAGTGACCCAGAACTCACTGAAAGAGTCCATAAATGACAGATACAATGTCAGTATCTGTCCTTTACCTGCATAGTCTCAAGAAACTTTGTCACTGCACAGAAGCACCCAGGGAAGAAGAAAGATATAGGAAGAGAATGGAAGCTCTCCTCAAATAATTTCTCTTCTAAAAGAAAATCCTTTGGACAGGTGTAGTAAGTCTTTCTCTGTCCCACCAGCCAACTCCCAAATCACAACATGGAGACTTACTATTAATTATGAAAGCTCAGCCAATAGCTTAGGCTTGTTCCTAACTAGTTCTTATGACTTAAAATTAAGCCATTTCTATTAATTTACATGCTGCCACGTGGCTTGTGGCTTGTTACCTCATGCTTCCTCTACATCTGGCTGGTGACTCCCTCCTCCTCCTCCTCCTCCTCCTCCTCCTCCTCCTCCTCCTCCTCCTTCTCCTCCTCCTCCTCCTTCTCCTCCTCCTCCTCCTCTTCCTCCTTCTTCTTCTTCTTCTTCCCAAAGTCCTCTGCACCTGCCTAGCTATTGGCTGTTCAGCTTTTTATTAAAACAAATAGGGTGACACATCATTACAAAGTGTAATCAAATATCTCATGACATTTCCCCCTTTTTGTGTAAATAAGAAGGAAACGGTTTTAATTCTAACATAGTAAAACTATATACAATAAGAACAATCATCAAGTAAGGATTATATTTACAATATCCAGCCCATTTGTATGTGGCTGAGTCAAAGAAAATACTCCATTATTTATTCTATCTTGGTGAGTCCAAAATTTTGTACCTAATTTACTTTCTATCATAACTAAGGAAAAGTATAACTAACTATTTAGTCTTCAACTTCATCAAAGACCTCAGAAGGATATAATATTACCTTAGTAAACAGGAAGTTCAGTGCAAGCCACTTCCAAACTTATGCAAATGACAGATATCTGGCTGCCTGGATAGTCACCCAAGGTTCCTTTGCAATGTTGTGGCACCCATCTTTGGCCTACAGGCATAGAATATCTGACACTTTTCTGTGAAGCAGGAATCTTGAAGGACGTTCCACTCTGTCTTGGCAAAGTTCAGCAATGGCTTTCTTTTGTGTCCTGCTTGTCCAATTTGGACAGCAACTGTCAGCAGTCAAGGTAAGGGCACTTTCTTACCCAGTGACTAACTTTTGCCACAAAGAAAGCAAATTCCATATGGAGGTTCTTCAAGGCCCATCATCTTCTCCGAAGTTGAGTGGTGCTGCTAGGAGCAGACATGTCTAGTCATGAAAAGTGTTATGTTATTAAAACATCTTAAATGCCATATTCTGTAGGTCTCTGAAATGTTTGAAGACCACCTTGCCTATCTAAAATATATCTCTGTTTGACCTTGAAAACATACCTAACATGACTATGATTTTTCTTGTTATAAGTGACTAACTATTAACCTGTATTGTTTTATTATCCTAGTTTGTAACAATAACTTTCAAGGACTAGAACTTTACATTACCTTGTTAAATGAGCTGCATAGGTGCAATACCATAAACAAGAGTAGAAACATATGGACACTATTTTCTAACAAAAATATCCTTAAATTTGCATCAATATACAAAAATACCTTAAACAAGAGTAGAAACATATATACAGTATAACAAAAATAAACTTAAATTTGTATCAGTATACAAAAATCCATACCAATGTAAAATATTTAAGACTAATAGTTGCTTTTTAGTTTAAAAGTAGATTCAATAATCTACTCTTTTATCTTGTCATTTTTATACTATATCCTTCCTTTTTTTCTTCAGAAAGAGATCCCTGAATCTAATCTCCTTTGTTTACCTTTTTTTAAAATCATGGCCAATAACAACTTGTAACCAACCCCCTTAAATAATGATAAACATCTATAACCCACTGAATGACCAAAAACCATTTCTTGGGAATGTAGTTGTTGTGTTCTCTAGACTACTTTCTGTTGTCTGGGGGTACTGGAATCTTTGGGGGACCTTGACAAAATGGTCAAGTCCTGGCTAGAATAGTCTGTGAGGCTGGACTGTCTCAGTCAGTAGCACTGAAGCTGTTCTGGATGCAGAACTCTGAAGAAACTGCAACAGAGGCACTCTGAGAGGCTGGATCATTTGGGCCACACATTTTCATTCGTGTCTGGTCTTCCTGCTCTGAAAACAGATAAACTTTCAAAGGTAACATACATGTCTGCCTTAACACAAGTATGGAATGTGCAGTGTGCACAAGTCAGTTAAAGACGATTTTTTGTTTTATATTTGAGCAGGTAAAATATACATCACCTGTCTTATAGTTTATTTAGGTTTATTTCTTTATGTCTGTAGCCAGGATTTTCAGGGAGTCTTCCCCAATCTAATCTGATCTCCATCCACCTTGAAAGAATCCACAGCCTTTCTTTTTGTGGAAACAAAAGCATAACCTCTTCCTCAATGTAACATATTTTTTGAGTTTCCATTTAAAGTTAAGACATTCTTAAAGTTTCTAGGCTGGTTTATTTCAGCAGCCCCTTTCACAATTCCATGTCTCTCAGCAGCTGTTGTTTCTTGTCAACAATCAAAAAATCCCAAGACAACACAATTACATATAGGATGCAGATTCCTTGTGTTTTTTCTATCTCTATGTGGCTTATTCTTTTTTTTTATTACTTTACTCTTTCTGCAAAGACTTTAATCTATTCTTTTTAAATAATTTATTTATTGATTGATTAGTTGATTTAATGACTGTCTATATCCTTTTTCTTTTCGTTTTCTTTTAAGCCTATGCACAGTTTTGAACACATTGTAACCTGTTTAGAGCTTTTTTTCCCCATCTGAACCTGTTTTACTGAATATCTGAAATCTTTTTTGTCTACATGAGTAAAATTCAAACTGATGCATAATTTAGTTCATGGCAAGCTGGTGGCTCAAGACCCCAGGTTGCAGCCAGGAGACACGTCTCGATACAGTGTCCTGCATGAGAGACTGCTGGACTAGGAAGCTGTGTTTGGCTCCATTTTTGTGTGTTTAGAACCTTTTTTAAAGCTTTACCAGGTCTTATGTGGAAATACATGCCTGGACATTGGATGCCATATGTAGTAAATCTTTCTCTGTCCCACCAGGCAGCTCCTAAATCATAACATGGAGACTTGTTGTTAATTATGAAAGCTTGGCCGATAGCTGCCACTACTTCTTATGACTTAAATTAACCCATTTCTGTCCATTTATATGCTGTCACATGGCTGGTGGATTGTTACATCATGCTTCCCCCACATCTGGCTGGTGACTCCGCCCTTCTTCTTCCCAGCATCCTCTGTGCCTGGAAACCCTACCTAGCTATTGGCCGTTCAGCTTTTTATTAAACTAAACAGAACAACATGTCTTTATCAAATATCTCACAACAGACAGGTGAGGTGCTTAAGTGCTCACCATGCAAACCTGATGGTCTGAGCTTGATTTCCAGAACCCACATAAAGGTGAAAAGAGAGGACCAACTCCATAAAGTTTTTCTCTCACCTCCACTCACTCACACTCACAATAATAATAAATAAAAATTATAAAAAGAAAATCTTTCCTAGAACCTTGAGATGTGAGTCCCTCAGCTAATTTTTAACTACTACCTACCTATGCAGCCAGAATAAGGTTCTCAGAAGTCCCTTACTGACTGAGAGCTTGGCAGGACAGATGCTTGTCTCCTCATTGATTTGCATGTCTCTACCACTTCTGTTCCATAGAGACAGCCATCTTGAGCTTGACCCTGCTACGGTGGCAGCCGTTTTCTATATAGCTCATCTATCACTGCTCTGTGCTCAGTTTGTAGTCAAATAGGACTTCAAATGACGCACTTACCATGTGCTCTTGATCTAAATCCTGTCCCTTTTACAAATCATGGGATGTGAGTCAGGTAACGAGCAAACTCGGACAACTCTGGGAGATAAAGGAAATTCCATGACCTGAAGAAAGTCTCCAGAATGCTAAGAACAAAGCCATCTTCCCAGCCTGAGCAGCCAGGTGAGGCACAAGTGATGCTGGAAACAAGATGCCAATCAACGCTCTTAGCAAGTCACATGAAGCTCAGCTCTGAGCAGAGCCTCTGCACATTCAGCTTACTGATGCTTGGTGGGTGACTGCCTTGGCAGATTCTGTAGCCCATCTGTACTTAATATATGCATTTCAAAATTAACCTTCAGAGCCAAAACTTGTTTTTTTTTGTTTCTTGTTTTTTTGGTTTTTCGAGACAGGGTTTCTCTGTGTAGCTTTGCGCCTTTCCTGGAACTCACTCTGTAGCCCAGGCTGGCCTCGAACTCACAGAGATCCGCCTGCCTCTGCCTCCCGAGTGCTGAGATTAAAGGCGTGCGCCACCACCGCCCGGCCAAAACTTGTTTCTTAAGCTTTGCATTAGCTGTCTATAGCAGTCAAGAAGCACACCCATATTTAGCCTGGGTCATTGTTCCATTAGTTGACTGAAATATGGCTTAATACTTGAAAGGGGTGGGTGTGAAGTGGCCACACCTTGCTCCATAGAGCCTTTATTTTCTTTTTTTCTTCCTTCCTTCCTCCCTCCCTCCCTCCCTCCC
>CABHPR010113110.1:2268-14865 GCA_902168415.1 Peromyscus melanophrys | reverse complement strand
GTGTGTGTGTGTGTGTGTGTGTGTGTGTGTGTGTGTGTGTGTGTGTGACAATAGTGGCAGATGGTCATGAATCTGAAAGGGAGCGTGGAGCATGAGAGGAGTTGTTGGAGAAGGGAGAAAGGGTAGGAGTGATGTTAGAATAGTATCTATATGTGAAATTACCAAAAATAAAAAAAAAAATGAATTAAGAAAAACTCTTTCATGTGAAAAATGTCCTTCCTACACTGGGGCACAGAAATATTTTTTCAAGCAGGATTTGTATTAAAGAGAACTCTGCATAAACATGTTAGGTTAAAAAAAAAAACACATACCTCCTTTTTGTCACCCCATATAACTTACTATTTGTTCACACTTGTTCAGCTTAATGGTAAAGGAATTATATATCGCCATTTTTAAGACTTTATTACTTTTGGAAGGCTCCTTTGTCACATAAGACTTAGGATTTTCTGCCTTTTTCCTGTTACCCTACCTTACGTCAATGTAATTTTCATGGCCAGTCAAGACCCTAAGTGGGCAGAGGTGAAGCTTTACCTCATCTGCAGAATTATCTTTTACCGTAGAAATATTTTTTACTATTAAGATCCACAGTTGCAACAATTTTTTAGCAGAAAGATAGTAATGATAAATGATTTTAGCCTTTTTTTGTAATTCTAAATTGATTCAAGTAAAAGTAAAATTAACCTTTCAAGGAAAAGTTGGATCTGAAATATGTGAAAGTTGAGGCACTATGTTCAGAAATATTTATTCAACATCCATTAAAATATAAATATTCCTGTACATCCTAAATCCACTAAAGAAAGGGCTCCTAGGTTATAGCCATAGACAAAGAACTGCAGGCAACTAAGGATGCTGAGAGACTTTGTCTCCATCAGAGTAAAGAAAAGTGACTGGTTTTACTATACCAAATAGCCAGCCCTGAAAACATACATAAAGATAGTGTTATAGGGGTTGACTGATTGAGTCTATATATTTAGAAATGTATGTAATATGTTTGATATCTATTTATTATATTATATGTAAGACATATGTATTTAATATATATGTAATATATTTGATATATATGTTATATATATTTTTTAAAAATATGTAAGAATCCAAGAAAGAGCAAGAGGTATTTATAAGATGGTTTAGAGGGAAGAAAGGGAAGGAGGAAATGATGAAATTACATTATAACCTCAGAAGATAAAACCAACTACAAGAGCAAAAAAGAAATGCCTAAGGTAATACAACATTCTAAGTTTAACCAACATTAGAAATTACACACTTGATTTTTCTCATCGAATGAAAACTGTATACTCTGCATACTAGAAGCCTTAGCATATATGCGTTTATTGAAAAATTTAGGTTTTATCATCAGAAGGGTAACTGGTGTCAAAGAAAATACTAGCATTTTAGTTCTCTAGACAACTAGGTGAATTGACACCCAGCTGAGAAACAAAGACCTCCAAGAAGGACCATTATTGTAGTATAATAACAAGATTTTAATCCTGACTTGCACTAACATCATTTGAAGAGATTACTTCCCTTCATAGAACATCTCTCTATTCATCTATTACAGAGAAATCATAGCCAGAATAATCCATGAGTTTCTCCAATGTGAATTACTACAATGGTGTAATTCTTTTCATGCCATTGTATCAGACTGAGAAAATACTTCATTATTTCATGAATTTTTGATAAAAAGTTATACTATAATTTTAATAGTTTGCAAATAAAATTGATACAATTTTATGTTGTGTAGTCTAGATTATAGACAAAGACACTTGTGTGTTATTAACGATTGAAATCTCAAATGAGTTTTGAGTTAGGTAATAAAGACTAAACTCTATTAGTTAGGCTTCATCAGCATGTTCATCTGATAGACTTCAATTATGTTACTATGGATCAATGTAGCTGGAGAATTTTCTCTCCAGGTCCCGCCAAACCCCGGCAGTCCGACATTTATAAAATAAACACACAGATGCTTATATTATTTAAACTGTTGGGCCTAATGGCTCAGGCTTCTAGCTATCTAGTTCTTACATCTTAAATTAATCCATTTCTATAAATCTATACCTTGTCACATGGCTCATGGCTTACCAGCATCTTCACATGCTGCTTATCATGGCGGTGGCTGGCAGTGTCTCCCTCCACCTTCCTGTTCTCTCAATTCTCCTCTCTGTTAGTCCCACCTATACTTCCTGCCTGGCCACTGGCCAGTCAGTGTTTTATTTATTGACCAATCAGAGCACATACAGACCATCCCACAGCAGATCAATCGCCAACATTAGTCACTCGGAGAGTGAAGAAAAAGAAATTTCAACCACACTAGAGAAGTTTTCTCCCAACATTAGTCACTCAGAGAGTGAAGAAAAAGAAATTTCAACCACACTAGAGTTTTCTCCCACCACAGATGGGAACAAATATAGTGACCCATAGTTAGACAATGCAGAGAATGAGAGACTTTAGAACAGAAGTCATCCCTAAAGGGATGAGTCCATTATATCCCTCCCTTTCTGGGCTCAAGGAGCCTAGGAGAAGAAGCTGCAGAAAGAGTGCAAGAGTCAGGGAGGATTGAAGATGCCAAGGAAACAAGGTCCTCAAAATTAACAGGATCTGCACACATACGAATTCAGAGACTGAAGTAATGGGCACAGGGCCTACATGTCTGTGGTGGTATTGTGTTCCCCAAAATTTTGTGTATGCTAATAAACTTATCTGGGGTCAGAGAACAGGACAGCCACAATGTTAAACATGAGGTTAGGCAGTGGTAGCATACGCCTTTAATCCTAGCATTCCAGAGACAGAAATCCCTCTGGATCTCTGTGAGTTCAAGGCCACATGGGAAACAGCCAGGCGTGGTGACCCACGCCTTTAATCCCAGAAAGCACGCCTTCAATCCCAGGGAGTGGTGGTAGAAAGCAGAAAGGTATATAAGGCGTGAGGACCAGAAACTAGAGGCATTTGCCCTGGAGAGGCATTTGGCCTGGAGAAGCATGTGGCTGGTTAAGCTTTCAGGCTTCTAGCAGCAGTTCAGCTGAGACCCATTCTGGATGAGGACTCAGAGGCCTCCAGTCTGAGGAAACAAGACCAGCTGAGGATCTGGCGAGGTGAGATAGCTGTGGCTTGTTCTGTCTCTCTGACCTTCCAGTGTTCACCCCAATACCCGGCTCAGGTTTGATTTTATTAATAAGAACTCTTTAAGATTCATGGTACACATGTCTCTGCCCCAGATGGGGTCTTAGAACTGGAAAGAGGATAAATGCGCACCCACTGCTAACTCAGAAGGAATGACCAACTGATTACTATTTGAAAATGAAAATTTCGTTTTCTCCCTCACTGGGGAAACAAACTACTCTTAAGGCAGGCTGTATGCTCAGCAGTAGATGGCCAACAGAAAACAAACTCATGGCATCTTTGGAGGTTCTCTGTCTCACAATGTCATGTCAAGGCCTTGTTAAAATGTTTTATCATTTCTTATATTTTATTTTTATTTCATTTATTTATTATTTCTCTCCTCTCACCTTTACCGGACAAGCCCTTTGTGCATACATGGGATTCCTGAGTATGTGAATGAGTGAGTCTCTTCATTCATGTGTGTTTCTTTTACCTTCTGTGGCCTCCATTCAGTCTATTTGTTTCGTCATATGCTGATGTGTTTCATTTTATCTTACTTTTATTCCTTAGAAGCTTGTTTGTTTTCTATGAGATACAGAGAGGGGATGGAGAGCTCCAGATGGATGGAGAGCTGGGGAGAAACTGGGAGTAGAGGGAGAAGAAACTATAATCAGGATATAATGCATAAGAAAAAGAATCAAATTTCAATAAAAGCTAAAAAAAAACTATGATGTGAAAATAATAGTTTGATCTTTATGATAGTGTGTAATTGTTTATTAAAGATAAAATGCTTGAAAGTATAATATTGCATTGATGCTATGGAGAACTTTAGAAAATACATTATCTAAGTGAGTATTCACAGAAATTATGATTTGTCATAGTGATAGGAGACAAGAAGAATATAAATAGCAAATAAAACAATTATAAGGGCCGGGTGGTGGCACACCCCTTTAATCCCAGCACGCTGGAAGCAGAGCCAGGCAGATCATTGGTTCAAGGCCAGCCTGGTCTACAGTGCAAGATGCAGGACAAGCACCAAAACTACATGGAGAAACCCTGTCTCAAAACCAAAACCAAAACCAAAACAAAACAAAACAAAAACCGAAACAAACAAACAAAAATTATAAGGAAAGGCAGTTAGTAATCAATAATCAGTTAGTAAACAATAATCAATGTGCTTTTCTTTTGTAAATTTGGGGGACTCAGATCAAAATATCATGTTCTTTGGATATTTTAAATATGCATTTTTAAAAATATTAGTATAAGAAAAACAATATAGAAATTCAACATGTAAGTTAGAAAAAGAAAATTAAAAACTATAAAAGTAACTCAGGAAGAAAAAAAGGGACAATGTCCATAGCATACCAGGAAAATGAATAAAGAGATTGAAAAGACAAATAAATTAAACAAAAAATGTAAAACATGGACTGTCATTTTCTTCAGTGGTTCAGCTGCTGATCCATTGTCCTTGCTTCAGGAAATAACCTCTGACCCGCATACCCTGGTGCAAGAAAGTCTGAATCAGTGGGTCACACTGATGTAGCGAGACTTAGGGGGAAGAAGGGCTGCAGACAAAGAGGCAGAGGATGCCCGGTGATATTCAGGGGTGAAAACGACTTAAATGAATTATTTTTTGAAACTGTCAAAAATTAAAACACTGAAAATAGTTCTGCATTTAAAGGGGACAGGAACATATATCCCCTGTGTGAACATAATGCACACGAACAGTTTGTAAGGGATGTACTTTAAATCACTCAGAAAGAGTGACCATGAAAGCAAAATAAATACACAAAGCAAAAAAGTAAAATTTGTCACTCCTCAACCGTCTAAGTAGGTAGAGCACACACCTCAACATTATGTGATGTTAAAATATATGGACTGGGAAATGTAGGGGATATAATAAGGCATAAAGAACATTTTTCCATAATAACAAATACATTTTAAAATAATTATCCAAACCTACACCTTTGTAGCATGTATTTCTTTGTCGTTTCTTTCTCTCCTAATATTGAAAATGGATTTCTTTTCTCACAAAATATGTTCTGATTATGGCTTCCCCTCCCTCTACTCCTCCAAAATCCTTCCCACACCTCCTCCCATCCAGATCCATTCCCTTTCTTTTTGTCTCTCTATAGAAAAGTACAGGTTTCTAGGAGATAGTAATAAAATATAACAAAAGAAACAAAAACTCTTCACATTGAAGCTTGATAATAAGAGAGACCAAAAGAAGGGGAAAAAATGAACCCAAATGAAGGCACAAGAATCAGAGACCCACTCATTACACACTCAAGAAACCCCTAAGAACACTAAACCGGAAGCTATAATATAATCACAGAGGACTTGGTGCAGACTGGTGCAGGATCTGTACATACTGTTTTAGTCTCTGTGAGTTCATATGGGCTTTGCTCTGTTGATTTAGAAGTCCTTGTTTCTTTGGTGTTCTCCATTCCTTCTAGCTCTTAAACTCTTTCCACCCTGGGGTTTCCTGAGCTCTGAGTGAGTGATTTGATAGAAACATATCATTTAGAACTGTGGGTCCCAAGGTCTGTGTGTGTGTGTGTGTGTGTGTGTGTGTGTGTGTGTGTGTGTGTGTGTGCATCTCTCTCACTCCTTCCTCTCCCTCTGCCCTGATTGTGGGTCACTATATTTATCCCCATCTGCTGCAGAACTCATTAAATATCATTCTAGTTTTTGTTTGATTTTTTTTTTTACCAGTATTATTTACTTTTACTCTATGTCACTCAGCTATCTAGTTGGTGGTTCTTGGTCACCCAATGGGCTCCATCTCTTAGAGTGACCCTTACATCCAATCTGTTATTGTTCGGTTACTCCTAGGAGCTTTTTGCCACCATTGCCCCAGTATTTCTTACAGACAGGACACCATTGTAGGTCAAAGGGTTTGTGACTGGCTTGGTATTTATGTTTCTCTTTTGGTAACATGCAGAGTTCCTTCCTGTACCAAAGATGCATAGGGGTGGAGGCTCTATATAGGCACTAGCTCAACCTCTCCATGTGTGATGAGTTGTATAGGTGTTCTCTTCAGCAGTGGGGCCTTGTTGTCACTTTGTGAAGAGCAATGGTTGTCTTGGCAATAACCTATATTGTTGGGGAATTCCCATGGAACCCCTTTGCCCAAAAACTCAATTAGATTTATCTCAATCCTGGCATTGAAAGCTTACTTTGCTGACAAGAGAAGTTCATTTGGAACTCTGTCTCCCACATTTTTTGCTGATTTTATTTAGATCACCTTCATATATGCATATATTTTAGGAATTTTCTAACATATTAAGTTTCCATACTATGCCTCAATTGTTCCTAAATTTTGAGTATCTCCTTGTATTTCATCCCCTCTCCCTTTTCTTATCTGTTAATAATTGTTAGAAAGAGGGTAAGCCAGACCCAGAGACCTAGGATAGAACCAAACAGGTTGGAGGGAAAAAATGTCAATGTAGCGATGCCTAATGATATTTTGCTATACTCATAGACTGGTGCCCAGTCCAATTGTCATCTAAGAGGCTTCATCCAGAAACTGATGGAAGCAGATGAAGAGACCCACAGCCAACCATTAGGGGGAAGCTCAAGGAATCCTGCAGAAGAGGGAGAGAAAGAATTGCAGCAGCCAGGGGGGTCAAAGATACCATAAAAAAAAAAAAAACCCTCACAGAATCGACTAACCTGGGCTCATAGGGACTCACAGAGACTGAACTGAAAAAAAGAGAGTCTGCATGGGACTGACTTTGGCACTCTGCATATATGTTACAGTTGTGTAGCTTGGTCCTCTTGTGGGACTCCTAACAGTGGGGACAACATCTGTCTCAGACTCCTTTACTTGCTTTTGGGACCCTGTTGCTCATACTGGGTCACTTTGTCTAGCCTTAATACATGGGAAGGTGCTTAGTCTTACTACAACTTGATATGACATGTTTTGTTGATATTCATGGGAGAATTGCCCTTTCCTAAACAAAAACAGAGGGAGTGGATTAGGGGTGGGGTGGGAACAGAGGGGTATTGTGGGAAGAGACTGGGGGGAGAGGAGGGAGGGGCAACTGCAGCCTGGATGTAAAAATTAAACAGATAGATAAGCAGGTAGATAGATAGATAGATAGACAGACAGACAGACAGACAGACAGACAGATAGATAGATAGATAGATAGATAGATAGATAGATATAGATAAAACAAAGAATTGAAACTCAGAAGAAATGTTAAACCATTGTGTTGGCTTGTATGTTAGTATTCTACATATGCATCCAGAATGAACTTTTCGAATGAATGCCTCATTTGCATGAGTAATATAAGAGATATTTGGGTAATTGTGTCCCTGAAAATAGTTCACAAGACAACTTATACTGGAGGGAGTTTAATTCTGGTGTAGTTTAGCACCAAACTGTGTGATTCAGATTCCAACTGATCATAAATGGAGATACAATTTACATTCAATGGGTGGGTGCACACAAGCTACACATAGATATTCTAGAGAATCTGATGAAAGATTTGAGATTTTGTAATTATACTGTGGATGTAACATGCTGATTGCAATCAAGAGCAATATAGTGGAGGAAGCAGTATTTTTTAGGTTTATTTGGTCTTTCATCATATTCTATGGCATGCATGTAGACCTTTGCAAAATAAAGTCTGAATGTACAATTGCACAGAACATCAAATTATAACAGCATGAGTGTACACATGTATCTTACATGCTTACTTTGTTTCTACTTTGCTTCTAGTCTTTTTTATGTGCATTGTTTTGGCAATCATGCTCTTCACATCATAAAAAGGAACTGTTTCATGTTATAATACCCCATAATATAGCATATAAACAAAAAGGTATATAGTATATAATAAATAAAATATATAAAATGTAGAAAATATCTCTTTTTTGAGGAATAAATCTAAAGAGTACCTATATAGAATACATAATAAAATGATTTGTCCAACTTACATAGATTCTTTGTGCACACTTGTGATGTTTTGTTTCACACGGCTCAGTTTTGTTTATCCTGTGTTTATTTCAAAGCTGTGTTTGTATATTCCTATCATTAGTCCAGTCAGCCATGGTTTATTCTCAGGCATCTGGTAGAAATGTTAAGTAGTAACACTTACTATGAACTTCATGTCCCTCATTCTTTGTTTAGACATCTTGGCTTCAACTTAATTGTTTTATTTATTTATTTATTTATTTATTTATTTATTTATTTATTTATTTATTTTTCAGTCTCAACTGGCATAACATTACCTTTAGAGCTCTAATATCTCTACTACTTTTGGCTGTAAAAACCAACTGGCAGTCATTTTGTGTTGTAGCCTTCCAGTCAATGTTTAAAATGTTAACAATGAGTTTGGAATATTAAAAGAAAGATAATCTTGCTTCATACTTTGACATATGTTTATTTTATTTAAACTAATTTTATATTATATGCTTAAAATAATCAGTTTGATTTGAATTTAATAGGATCAAGCTGAGTTATTTGGATTTTGTCGCAGGGCCATCTGACAGGTGTGCTCACTGAAAGTAGATCACATTGCTCTGTCGCTGTTGCCTTTACATTTCACTTGCCTTTCTCAATAGATTGAGGGATTCTTGAAAGAAACAAGTAGTGTGGAATTTATTCCTGTCTCCCAGCAGCTAGTAAAGTTCTGACTTCACAATGTTTGAAAAGTCTGAGGAAGAGGATATGGTTTTGCTTGCACCTAAGCCCTTTCTTCTCAGACACTCAGACACTTTCCTCTTCTTGCTGCTATTCCACCCAGACTCTGTCTTGGCCTCAGGGTCTAAAAGCTACACACTGTCGACCATTTTTCTTTGGTTCCCTAAAGCTAACTTAATTTACATAAGGGGCAAAGATTAATCACATCACACTTGTGAGTAGGTTTGTAATAAATGGTACCTAATTGATACAGAAACCGGAGGCATTTGCTGTACATTTGTCCTTTTAGAATTTTAAAAGGACATGGTCAGAGTTCTATTATAGTTTTGATAAAGGAAGATAATTCCTGCCACAGTTCACTGTTATCTTTTTCTTCATTATAATTTTAATGTCAGTGATGCATGATAGACAACAAAACCAACTAAATGTCTTTCCAGATAAACCAAAGTCATTTTGTATTTTAACCTTCTAACATTGTATTTCTTGATTTAATTTTCTGTTCTTATCCATTAAATATCAAACTACTGAATGGATACAAGATTTTAGAACAAGTTGTTGATTCAAAAATCAAAGACTTTGTGAGTGGAACATAGCAGAGAGAGTGAACAATTTGGAGAAGCTTTCTTGTGCACGCTAATGCTAATCGTCGTGTTTTGACCAAATATTTTAACCTCTGTTAGGCTCAGTATTCTCATCTGAAAATGGAAAAAATAATGATATCTATATCACAAAGAATTATCAGAATTGACTTAGCTGATATCTATAAAGACATTATAATAACTGTTATACAGTGGATATCATACAAGCCTGTGGACTTGACATTTTATCATGCAGTGTTGTACTGTGCTTCATAGGTAGTTTTTTAATCAAGTGAAGGTTTGTAGCAATGCTGTGTTAAATAAGCCTGCCAGTACCCCTTTTCCAATGACTCAGGAGATAAAATTTTTAGGTAAAAGTATCTCATGTATTGTAGATATACCTTATACAGTTAATAAGTTCTGTCTAGCATTAATTTAATTTTTATAAGAACTATGTAACAAAATGTATGTGGGTCACTATTTTAATGCCAGCCTTATGGTAGTAATCTGGAACTGAGTCTGTATTTTCTCTTAAGTGTGTCCATATAAATGTCCATTAAAGAAAATATATATGACTTTGTAAAGTCCTGGTAAGTTTCTATGAGAATAGTATAAGTTTTTAAGTTCCTGATTATTTTAGAAAATAGAGTGCCTATATTTGTAGATCACAAAATTTAATGAACTCATGTGATCAAAAAGTTAAAACATGACTCCTTTTCCTGAACCACAACTTCCCAAAGTTAGGGAACTTCCCACAACATCCTAAATATTAAATGTGCAAATTATCACGAAAGATGAAATGTAAGTTTTCTAAGATTGTACTTATTTTTGACTTATCACACTGGGATAAATCTTTTGGGAATTATGAGTGCAGTAATCTAAATTAACTGTCATTACTAACTATAGTAAAACCAACATCTTACTATCATTGTTTATAATGTGAGTAGAAAGTCCAAGTAATGAAATAAAATGAGCAGTTGAAAAATATCAATAATCATTCAGTGAACAAACAATATTTTTAAATATGAAAAATTAAAAAAACTCAATCAATTAATAAAGTGTTATACCCTGGTAGAGGATTATGTGCTTAAGTCACCAAATCATAGCTATGGCTTTAAAATCTGGGCCTTGGAAATATCTTCTGAAAAAATATACAAAAATATATTTAATGTGAAATATTGTATTTGCTTATCTGATGATAATAGAATGTAATTATAAAAGCAAACAAACAACAAAGGAATTCCCCATGGTTTTGAATCAATGAAGAAACATATTATTAACTTTTATAATTAGCTAGGGAGTTATGACATGCTCTTGAGGAAGCTGGAGAATGTGATGCTACAGATCATTCAATTTTTAGTGTATACATTCTGTGTTGTAGAATATTATTTTAAGATGTGTTGCATTTGTTTATGCTATGGAACATTTGTCTAATGTGCAAAAATGTGTTACATTCTTTTATGTTGCATATGTTTAACTCTGTGAAGCTGTGTTACTATGCAAATCTAAAACACCTAATAGTCTAATAAAGAGCTAAACAGTCAATAGCTAGGCAAGAGTGGATAGGCAGGGCTGGCAAACATATAGAATAAATAGAAAGAGAAAAAGAGCAAGAGGAAGGAGCAAATGAAGGAGTGAGAAAAGAATGGGCCAGCCACCCAGTCACAGAGCAAGACACAAAATGAGATGAAAAAAAAAAGATATACAGAAATAGAGAAAGGTAAAAGCCCAGAGCGAAAGGTAGATGGGATGATTTAAGTTGAGAAAAGCTGGCTAGAAACAAGCCAAGCTAAGGCCAGGCATTTATAAATAAAATAAGCTTCCACGTGTGATTTATTTGGGATCTGGGTTGCAGGCTCCCCAAAGAGCAAAGAGCCAAAAGAGTGAACAAACAACAATTCTACAGCCTTTAAACAGAACAACTATGCCCTGGAAGAGGAAAGAGTGGGTTTGTTTACACTAACTACATCTCAACTAACTGAAGCTGTATGAGGAGTTTCCTGGCTTGTCTTCCAGCTCTTCT
Source organism: Peromyscus melanophrys (assembly GCA_902168415.1). NCBI lineage: Eukaryota > Metazoa > Chordata > Mammalia > Rodentia > Cricetidae > Peromyscus > Peromyscus melanophrys. The sequence continues at coordinate 3,521 of CABHPR010113110.1, read as the reverse complement.
CATGCTATATTATCTTTGCATTCATTGGGGTTCTCTTTAAGTTTTTCAATAAATACAGTTAGCATTATAGAATTTTGTAAATGCCTGTTTGTTAAAGCAATTTACATTTGAGTTATGTGCCTTTAGTGGAAATGTATTTTATATTTTTAGCAACCAATCAAAGAAAATAACTATTAAACATTCATTTCCTTTAGAAGAGGAGTATTCTAAAGTCTTTGGAGAAATAAATTGTAAAAATAACACACTAACCATGAATTTCAAATCATCCTGGATTCAAGGTTCTATATGGCCTTGCTTCATCCCTTCCCTTCGATCTTAGCATTTTCCCTCTCCACTTGATAAGGGCTTGGCTCTCATCTCACTTGTGTTTCTATATTCCTAGAACACACCAACCTTATATTCATTAAATTAAGCACAATTTAATATTTCAGTTCCTTTGCTATTCTACAATCACTTTTAAATTCAGAATTGATGCTCTTGAGTTTTCAAGTATTTCTCCATTCATATGAGATAAGGTCTTTAAAAATGTATGATAGAAATAGCATAGTTCACAGGATTTCAATTTTTACTTCGTGTGTGTGTGTGTGTGTGTGTGTGTGTGTGTGTGTGTGTATGTGTGTATTTGTTTGAGTCAGTGTGTGTAGATCCCAGGGATTGAACTCAAGTCTTGATGCTTGGCATCAGGGACCTTTACCTGACCTGCAAACTCACTGGTCAAATTATGAGAATTTAAATAACCACTTAAGTAAAATAAGAAATAATTTCAAAAGTTGTTTATTGCAAGAATGCTGTGGATATCGCTCTGTATAAATAAAATGCTGATTGGCCAGTAGCCAGGCAGGAAGTATAGACAGGACAAAGAGAGAGGAGAATTCTGGGAAGTGGATGGCTGAGTCAGGAGAGGCTACCAGCCACTGCCATGAGTACCAACATGTAAGATACTGGTAAGCTACAAGCCATGTGGCAAGGTATAGATTTCTAGAAATGGGTTAATTTAAGATGTAAGAACTAGATAGCTAGAAGCCTGAGCCATTAGGCCAAACAGTTTAAATAATGTAAGAGTCTGTGTGTTTATTTTACAAGTGGACTGCAGGACTGCGGGGGCTTGGCGGGACCTGGAGAGAAACTCTTCAGCTACACAAGAGTATCCGATGCAGACCAGAGGTTGAGTCTAAAATAACATAGAGTAATTAGGAAGAACAACAGGGTGCTTTCTTGACTTCCTACTTTTCCTCCTTGCCTTATTATGGCTC
>CABHPR010113109.1:0-15638 GCA_902168415.1 Peromyscus melanophrys | reverse complement strand
AGAGAGAGAGAGAGAGAGAGAGAGAGAGAGAGAGAGAGAGAGAGAGAAAGGGAGAAAAGTCCCTTCCAAAGAAAGGAAATAAGAGGTAAGCTCAGACCCCTCTCAGCCTATACGCACTCAGCTCAGAGGTGCTGAGCGCTGCAGGAAATAAAAGGGGTTAGGTGCACAGGGCCACCTCATCCTGTTGTTAGGACGTAACTGCTCACTCCCGTCTTCAGGGTCCTGGGACTCAAGGGTCATTACTCCCATTTGGAACATACGTTGGGACCGTGTTTGGGAGAGGCTAAACCCCAGAGGATGTGAAGGGGGACTTGGTTATTTCCTAGCTGTCCTTTCTGTGTGCCATGTCTTAATCCCACAGCTTCGTGTATGCCACCCTGCTGCACCCCCTTACCAGGCAGCTCACCTCGTGCATGCTGGGGCTGCGGCCTCCCTGCAAGTGCTCAGGCCTGTAGTACCACAGGAGGCTCATCATCAGTTCTCCTAGAGGGGACAACAGAAGAGGTCACGGCCGAGCTGGCAACCCTGCTTATTTAAGACAGGCTGGCCACCTGCCTAGAGGTTTGTCCAAGCCCAGCTCCTGGCCCAATCCTGCAGGCTCTGGCCACCTGTGTCCCCTGACCAAGGCCAAGCATTCAGCAGCCTGGAATGCTGTCAGACATAGAGAGATGGACAGGAAGGCACTGACGGGTAAGGCATGGGGCAAGTGCTTGGGCTCTGGTGGCTCATACAGTGCATGGATTCAACGTAAGTCACAAGTTGCTAGAGTCTCTGCAGCAAACAGACCCCAGCTGAAGGGTAGGCAGACTCTGCCAAGAATGGTGGTCTTGTGTCAGGCCAAATTCTAGGCAGGGGCCAACTGAAGGCAGCTGTCCCTTGGGTTCCCAGTCTGAGAGACAGGTACCTGACTCAGGGTTCTCCCAGAGGGCGGAGATCTTGGCCACATAAGGTGTAGACGTCTTTCTTGGGCCTGACTTGAGGAGGACAGTGTCTCGGACTCGGATTGTCTCTCCATGTCGCTCAACTGCCTGGTAGCTCTTTCGGATAGCAGGTTCCGGCTCATCCTGGGCAATGAACCAATGGCACAAATAAGTTTGGAGAGCCACACTCCAGAGTGAGGACGGAGGAAGCAGAGAATAAAATCCCCTCGACTTCAAGGCAGTCAGCCTCCTAAGCACAGCTGCAGGGTGGGTCGTCCTCTCCAAGTCTGGCTTTTGAGGGCAGGGTTGGGGGTGGGGAACTCCTAGGCTTGGAAAACAGTAATGGGAATGTGGCAGGAATGTGGCAGGCTCTCTAACCATCTGGGCACTAGTGGAGTGGTCTGAGTTTGAACCCTTAAATCACCATTTTAGGTGGCAGAGCCTTGGGAAAGTTAGCTGAGCCTCAGTTTCCTTCTCTATCAAAGGGACTGTAGGGTACATACTACATATGGCAGTGGTAAGGACTAAAGAGGATGAACCGTGCAGAGCGCTTATCTTAGTTCTAACATCAAATTTCAGAAGTGCGCACGCATTTTAGTTGACACTTTTCTCTCTCCTGGTGTTGTTCCATCACTTAACTTTCTGGTCCACCCCAACTCCCCTATACAGTGTGGGACGGAAGGTGGATCGAGCAGGGATGAGAAGCTGAAGACTCGGGTCACGGAGAGTAAGTGACAGACAGAAATCACCAGGGCATGTGCGGAGAACCGGGGAAGGACCAGAAGCAACATGACTGGTTCCTGAAGTGATGGCTCCTTGTTGCCCCTCAGAGTAGCCACCAGACCCATCTCCTTACATGTCCTGCGTCTTACTGCCCCTGGCCCCCATCAGCTAAGTGCTAACTAACACTCACCAGGACATACACTGCCTTCTCACAGGCAGCACCCACAGGCACCCAGCCATTAGTGCGGCGGCGACGGCGGCGGCGAGGACGTGGGCGCTGGGCACGCGGCTGCTTGGGGTGGCTGGGTCTGCGGGCAGCCTTGCTCCTCACAGTGTACCTACAGCTGGAGCCTGTGCGCAGACCAGACTTGGAACCGCTGGGAGGCTTGGCACTCTGAGGGCATGCCCGGGCTACCGTCTGGGGCTCCGAGGTGGGTGTCTGAAGATGGGGGATGGGCTCCGCTGCAGGTGGCACACTGGGCACAGGGCATCCCAGGAGGGGGTGAGCAGGTGAGGCTGGATGGCCAGCTTCTGGGAGAGGAAATTCCAGCTGGCCGAGGGACCTGCAGCCTTCTAGAAAAAGGAGAGTGGGTCAAGGTAGGTAGACACCCTGCAACCCCTCTAGCCATCTGCTTTCAGGTCCCAAGCCTGGCTTAGTGCTAAGGTGCAACTCAAAGGCCAGTGAGGCGGGGGTGGGGTGGGGAGCGGGGGTGGGACAAGGGCCTTTCTTCACCTTGGAAACTGGCCAGCAGACATTTGTGTGTCCCATTCTAACTGGAAGAAGTGACAGCAAAAGTATCTTCGTTAGCTCTGACTTAAGCTTCTCTAGGGTTTCCAGAGTACTCAGGAGCAGGGGTTCTGGAGTCAGACAGCCTGGGATATGAGCCCCACACCTACCACTTACCAGCCATGTGACCTTGGGCAAGGTACTCTGGCCCCTCTGTGCAATGTTAAGTAATGCTTAGAGCACGACACAGAACTTCCCGACTGTTTTCCTTATTTACATATTAACTCATTTCACCCTTCCAACATCCCCGAGGTGGGTACTATTACTGCGGCTTTACAATGGAGGAAACAGACACAGCAGTTACTGGCTTAGCCAATGGTCATGAGGAAAGGGAGCTGCGGAGAACATTTCAATCCAGGTAGTTTGGCGGAGTCTGCCTAATTACATGCCTTGTGACTGTGTGTCAAGGACTGGGAATGGTGCTTGGCACACAGTGCTTATGGGTGGTCTCGCTTATAAGGGTAAAGGGTAAGGGTCTAAGAGGAAAAGCCAGGAAGTAGCCTGCTCTTGTTTCTCAGGACTCCAATCCATGCTAGAAGCCGATATAACCAGTCTGGCCAGAGCCAAGTGGTCTATAAAGCTGTTTTATAGACCACTACATGAAGGGGCGTGGGGGGAGGAGGGAAGAGTCCAGGGAGGACTCAGCCCTCACCTCTCTTGCACAGGGCAGACCTGCTGGTCAGGATGGCTTTAGTCACCTCCTTTCTACCCAGAAGCTGGAGGGAGCCGGCTGGGGAGAAGGTGCTGACGACCTTTCCAGTCCGGGGCTGCTTTTCCAGCTGAGCACGGACCATTCCTGGGTCTCACAGATGACAGACTGAGGGTACCGAACCCCCTGCAAGCATGCAGAGCACTGCTGGCCTCTTCTTGAGTGTGCCCACCCACCCTGTCTACACCCAACTATCCACACAATGCCGTATCTGTTCTCCTTGTCTTTTTCAAAGCCTGCAGAGCCAGGGCAAAGCTGTCCCACCAAACCTGGGGCTGCTTCCTCAGCCCAGAACCGCCAACCTTCCTATGAATGAACGCTAAACTCACCAGCATGGAGACAGCCGGTCTGAACTCCTGGACATGAAGAATGACTTGGTAAAAGTCCTAGTTTGTCCCCGCCCCGCCCCCCACCCCACTATTGGTGATTGAACCTAGGACCTCACGTATGCTACACAAACCAACACTCAACATCACTGAGCTCCAGCCCTTTTTCTTGTTTCTGTTTGAGAAGGATCTCTTTCTTGTAATCCTGCCTGGTCTGGAATTCCTCATCCCCGACTCAACCTTCTGTGTAGCTGAGCTTACAGACTGGTACCACAGGGCCTACCTAAGGCCCTAATTTCTGTTTCTAAGAGTCTAAGAAAGGGAATCCCAATGTGGGAGGAGAGACCTTGTCCCGTTACATAGCAATGTTAACTTCCAAGCTGAGAAATCTCACTGACAGCTTGGGGAAAGCAGGGCATAAGAGCTAACCGTGGGGCCCTTTCCTGGGATTGTTACTAGGCCTAGAACATTGCATAAGGGAGTAGAGACCCCCTTCTCAAAGTTCCCTGCCTCCTAGGTAGTAGTTAGACTTAGCAGAGCTCCCTGTCCAGAGCTATATCCCAGCCTCCTGGGATGCCATGCCTTAAAAACTCCCCGTATACCAGTGTCCCCTACAAGGCTTACCTGCTGTAAAAGGCATTTTGTAGGGGCAGCCGCCGCAGGTAGTGCCAATGTGGGTGAGAGACAAGGGTAACACACCACAAATGCTGTAGCCATTCACTCCAGTGTCCTCACCGGAGCAGTAGCGAGATGAGCTCCACGGGGGGTGCTGGAAAGGGATGCCGGAGGGCACTGAGCTCGGGGACATGAGGAGCCCCTCACTGGGGGCTGCCACAGGAGACAGCTTGCCTTCTGGGAGCATGGGGCAAGCAGAGTAGCTCCCACACTGCAGCCCGTCCTGGCCACAGTACAGGTAGAAGCTGCCTAGTGCAGTGAGCTCAGGTCCCCCACACAGACCACTATAGTCGGCTGGATTGCCAGGCAGCGGCAGCGGAGACAGCTGAGGTGCTGGGAAAGAGGGCTGATGCAGTTCCTGCTTGGGGGCAGGCGACTCTTCACCTGGACGCCCAGGCTCTGGCTTCAGGGATGCCTGCCCACCCATCAGCAGAGGCAGGTGGGGGCGCAAGGGGTCCTCCAGAGCCTTGCCTGGGGCCTGGTGAGATGGCTGGATGGGTGGCCCACGAGGAGGAGTAGCAGATGGACAAGGCTCATCAGGCTGTTCTTGCCAGCTGGGGGGGCCCGTGGTCTCCCCAGAGCCGGCCCCCTGCCGAGCCTTAGGACAGTTCTTGCCGTTGACCTTGGCCCACTTTGGCCGAAGGATCTTGGGTGCCAGGGGCTCAGTGGAGCGCCCATCTGCTTCTGCCTGGGCTCGAGAAGGTCGAAGAGGCAGCTCCCGCTCCTGGCTGAGTTTCAAGAAGGCAGCTGCGTTTAAGCTAGCCAGTCTCTTGGGAGCTGGGTCTCCATCTCGACGGGCAGCTTCATCTGGGGCTGGCTCTGGGGACAAGTCCCGACTTCCTTCTCCAAGATCTCCCAGCCGAGGTCGCTTCTTAGAGAAAGACCAGGCCCCTGTGGCCCGGTCCCGGCTCCGGTGAGAGTCCCCCCCTCGGCTTCGGCGGGCACCTGCCAGGCTGCTGGTGTCCTCTCGCTCCAGCAGCAGATTATTGAGGGCCTCTGCATTAAGGGAGGCGAGGCGCCGCTTGCGGGGCTGCACAAGACCAGTGTCCTCACTGGATGGGGCCGGACTAGGGGGCTTGGGTAGGTCAGGGGGCAGCTCATCAGCCTCATCTGCGCTTCGTGGACCAGCCACATTTTCCAGGCGAGTCAGCAGCACTTTGCAGGCTTTGGGCTTTTCTGGAACCAGTGAACGTTTACGCAATGGGTAGTTCTTGCGGCGCCCTGTGAGGTGCCCAGGGCTCTCAGGCATGCCTGGCTCCACATCTTCACCCCCCTGCTCCATATTGCTGTCTTCCATCTGCAGGGGCTCCCCTCGGCCAGTGGGGCCGGAACTAAGCATAGGAAGGGACTTCCTCCGAGTGTGTGTCATGGAATCCCTCCAACCTGTGGAAAAAAGGCAGGCAATGAGAAGACGTGGTCACTGCCTCCTTTTTCCTCCATTGCAGCCCACCCAGCCTCACCTGTAATTACTCTGGCTCACTCCTACTCTGTCTCCCTTGGAATTTCCTAGGACCTGTCTTCCAGATGCAGTCAGACTACCAGCAGCTGTCCAAGAACTGACTCCCCCTCTCTCCTTCTAGCACCTAGTCTCCATGAAATAAGCCCCAGAAAGCCTGGTAAGTGACACAGAACACAGTCTCCAGTGCCAAGGCACAGGAGGAGCCGAAAGCAATGGTCAGACCTCTTCTTCTGCTCCTGCTAGACGCTCAAGAAGAGGAGGCTCTGAAAACACAGCCAGAATGGGGCTTAGGTGATAGGAGCCTTTTAAGAAACAGGACCAGCCGGGCGGTGGTGGTCCATGCCTTTAATCCCAGCACTCGGGAGGCAGAGCCAGGCGGATCTCTGTGAGTTCAAGGCCAGCCTGGTCTACAGAGTAAGATCCAGGACAGGCTCCAAAACTACAGAGAAACCCTGTCTTGAAAAAAAAAAAAAACAAAACCCCAAAACCAAAAAACAGGACCAAAGTACTACCAACTCCTCCCTCAACTCTGGGCTTCCAAGACTAGCCATAGGAGGATAAAGAGAGGTGTTGAGGGAAGAACCTGCCTGCTGGGCAGGGGAGAGGGAATTCCCTCCACCCAGCAAGAGAGCCATAACTTCTCTTTCTGGAAAACCCTAAGAAAGGTGAGGCCCGAGCCTGCCCTAGGAGGCAGCCCCCACACAATCTGGTCAGGTTCCAGGGAAAGGCAGCTCAGAGTGCCAGGGTTGCTAAAGGACATTAGGCTAGGATCAAAGCTGGCACAGGAGAAAAACCAGTGGTCCTTGTAAGCCTTGCTCTGTCCCTCAGTTTTCCTTGATAGGAAAGACGCCAGGTATGGGCAGGAAGGGGGTGGGGAAGTCTCAGGAAGCCTGAGGATGCCCATGACCAGGCACGATCCCTAACTTTGGCTTTGCAGATGTCTCTACTATATACACTCAGGGGCGGCCTGATCTCAGTTCTAAGTAATAAAGGCCAGAGCTGGCTGCGCTGTGCACCCCACACTTGTACCATGAAGGCTATGCAGAACTGCAGGGGTGAGGGAGGGCGGCCAGACTCCAGAGCTGTTCACTTCCTATCTACTCTCCAAAGCGCCAGGCTGCCAAGCGAGGTGCCAGACAGTCCACACTTCTCCTCACCAGGCACCTCCGGGACCCCTCCCCACCCAGCAGGCGAGGCTTTTCAGCTTAGTTTCTCCACTATTGTTATTCATGACGGGAGAGGTCCCTGGTGGGCGGGGACTTAACCCCGAAGATCCCAAGCCTGAGGATTTCCAAGCTTTGCCTAGTTCTTCCCAGTTAGTTTTGTGGTCTTCGGCCATTAGTGGGGATCACTGGGTGCCTTCTCTCCACAGACAAGCTGCACTAGCCTAGAAAGGGTGTGGAGAAAACTCAACTGATGGGGCAGTGTACATAACCCTCATGAAGAAAGGACTGGGAAATTGCAAAAGGAAGACGCAATGGGCCATGTGTGGGGACCTGCCACTTGTCCAGAAATCAGGCCCCAGGCATGAGAGAGTCACAGGAGGCAAATCCATTCATTCCTAAACGGCAGAGCTCATAACAATCCCAGGCATCTGTGAGGCCTTAAGTCTCTTTTCTGCTTTCAATCAGTGACCGCTGTCCTGGCTGCTCAGCATACTCGCCAGCATGCCCCTTTCACATTCAAAAGCATCCCAAGTGCAGACAACCCACAGACCCCTTTCTCTAACCAGTAGGCACCCTGTGCCAGCAGCGGAGTAACCAAGAACAAGCAGCACCACAACTGCATCTGCACTTCTGGGCAAAGCCAAGTCCTGCTTCCCCACTCCCAAGGAGCTTTGAGATGCAGGATGAGTGAATAGACAATGCAGCTAAACACGGGCTGAAGCCCCTCAACAGGCCCCAAGTCGCCAGAGCATCTGGGCCTGGGAATGGCTGGGGGCCAAGGGTGAGGTCACCTGGGCCTGTGGCCTTTGAGGACATGGACACGAAGCACAGAGCAAAAGGGGGTGGGGGCAGGAAAGAGCATAAACATGCGGACAGGACGGCTAGTGAAGGGCTCTGAGCAGGGAAGATGGCTGCCTGCTGGAGGCTGGTTACATGGTGGGTTGACCGTCCTGGGATACCTGTCTGTCTGTACTCAGTCTTTCCCTCTCAGCTCAAGGTCCCAAGCAGGGAGGTGGGAAACAGCAGCAGTGGCCACTTTCAGGAGCCTGTTCCTGGAGTGTTGTGTTCCCTGTAGAGATGGTTTCACTTTAACCTCCCATTCAGTACTCCAGTCTCTCAGGGAGCCACTGCCCCTGAGGGCTGGACATCCGGTAAACCTCTACATTACAGGGTGCAAGTGCTGTTTCCAAGCCAAGCACAGGAGCCTCCTGCTTGCCTCCTCTGCAACTGCCAAACCTCCTGTCACTGGCTAAGGACTACCAGAGCCATCAAAGCACATTGCAAAATAACCCCCAGCTTTCATGTGGTGCCTCAGGTGGCGGCGGTCTTGAGGAGAGGCTGGGGTCTCTGCTGCCAGCTTCTGCTGTACTTGGATATGAGGAGAGCTGGTGTGAGTCATGCTTTGAAGCCCTGTGAGAACCTCAGCAGCAGCTTTTCCCTGGGGTGGGGCTGGGTGGAGGGGCTTGCAGTCTGCCAGGGCCCCTCCAAACTGCAGGAGGTGGCCCAGCAGGGCCAGTTGGGGGTGGGATCCCAGGTGCACAGTAGCCCTGGCCCCCCATTCCAGGAGGATAGACGGTCCTGCTGACCCTCTATTTACATTAGTTCAACCAGGAACTTTCTACTACTGTCAAGTGATGAGGCTAGAGTAATTTAGCACTGCTCTTCTGCTCTCTGGAAGCCCTGTCCCTGCACAAACAATCCTGGCCCCTAGAGAGAAGGTTCCTGGGAAGGACACCCCCAGGGCAATCACCTTTTACCTAGCTGGTATCAAGCAAGCTCTCACTGGGAAAAACCAGTCTGACTGTCACCAGCCCTGAACAGCTGCCCTGAAGGACAGTGGCTGGTCAGAGGGCTTCTAGGTCAAAGACCCCACAAGTTGATTCCAAAATCCCCGTAAGTATATGCCAAAGTTGGCAGGCAAGCGATCTTCACTCTAGGTACATCAAAGGCTCAAAACTGAGGGGGATCTGAGGTGTCAAGGTGCGAGAGGAGAGGCTTCAGTGTGACTCAGATCTGCCTAGGGCTAGCAGAAGCCATCCCCGGAAGCAGCAAAGGCAAGGTGTTCGGTCACCACATACCACCCTGATCAACAGAGGCAGTGCATATGCTGGGTGCTACGTGTCCAGCTGAAGGCTTCAGCAAGGGAGGTCAGAGGCCTGGGCCACAGGTCAGAGTACGCATCACTCCCATAAACTCAATCTAGCCCTGGGTAGAGATCCTTAGAACTGCCTTCGGCTCCTCTTTGCACACAGCACCTCAGTCAGGGTCCTGGGTCTCAGGACTGGGGCTGTTCTAGCCCTGAAAGGAGTAACCTTCGTCAGAAACACCGGCTCTCTTGACTCTTACCGAAGCAAAGCAACAGGCAGGTAGAGGCAGAGCAGCTTATGGTAAAGCTAGGCAAAGGTACTGCCAGGTCTTCCCATCTCTTTAGTGAGAAGCGGACAGAACCGAGAGTCGAAGGGAGGCAGGCAGGCCTGGCTCTGGGCTGGGCTGCAGCTCAGTGGTGGAAGGCTTCTCAGTCTACCAAGTACAGGGTCCTGGGCTCCACTTTCAGCTGAGCAAAAATGCAAAACCAAAGCTGGCTCTGGCCCAAATGAACAACTTACTTAAACTTCTCTGAACTTGAGGTTCCTTGTCTGAAACTGACATACCAAAATAAATCTTACCTCTCAGCACTAACAAGGATGGCAAGACACTGTGGTGAAGCCTGGTGGAGAGGAGAAGCCTTCCTCCCCCTCCCGGCCACCAAAGAGGTACCTAACACCATCAGTTCCCTACAGCAGGAGCCCAGGACAGCCTGGGCGAGAATCCAAACATCCAGCCTGCACTTGAACTCTGCTCTGGTACTATTCTGCCAAGGACACCCAAATGTCTATCCCTTTCCCTTGTGGAGCCAGTATGGTGTGAATGGGGGGAGATGGGAACACATTCAGGACGGGGCCAGGATAGCACGTGTTCTGCCCACCCCAGGATCTGACTGAGGATCCACGGCAGGTACCCACAAAAGCTCTGGGAACCACCCGCTAAGAGAACGGTTGCTCTGGCCACCAGCCCTGCCAGTCTGGCATCGCTTGCTGCAGGTACTCAAGTCATCTTGCACCTGAGCTTAATTATAGAAACACCCGGCAGGAAAGGCAGCACAGTGCACAACCAGAGGGAACTGGTCCCACCCATCTGAGGAGTCACACCTGCCATCCAGAGGCACCAATACTGTCTAGAGCTTGTAAGACCAACCTGCTCCTCACGGGTCACACTGAGGCCTTTAGGACACCAGAGACCCATAGTGAGTAGCTGGAAAGTCATGTCCATCCCACGTAGGAAAGGTCTGGTTATGTCAGGTCAGCTCAGCCCGACGGCTAGGTCTGACTTTTTTTTTTTTTTTTTAAATCAGTTCTGACCACCCCAGCATGAGAGCCAAAGTCAGCCAGCCAGCCAGGCCTCTTCCAGTAACCATAAAGGCACATGGATCCACTGGGAGGGAGGAGTTCTAACTCAGGCTACAGCTCCCATGTCTGTCAGAGATCAAAGTGTAGGGTAGTCACAACAGAAATACTAAGTTTTCTCAGATGGTCAGAAACTGCCAGTGCCTCAGTCTGGAGCTAGCGTCCTTCCTCCAGGTAGGGAGTAAAGCCAGCACCTCTCCCATCTATTGGTCCCTAAGCAAGGCCAGCGGGCAGAGAGCACTGTGCTTTAGTAGTTCATTAGTAGCATCCATATTCTGCTCCACAAAACAGACAGATTAGAAGGTAATCACATGCAATACCAACTAGTCTTTAGGGGTTTTCTTTAACACTTTTTGGGTATGTGCACGTATGGTACGTGTGCATACACCAGTAGGGCGTGTGGTGGTCAGAGGCCAGCCTGTGGGGGAGTTGGTTTCCCTCCCTCTACTAGGAGGGTTCTGAAGATAGGACTCAGGATCATGTCGGGCTTGGCAGCAAATGCCTTCACCCTTGGAGCCATATTGTTGGTCCTAGAGGATTTGTATAAAGGCCAATTTACTCTCCCCCAGCTCTTCCTGGTACACTCAGAGCACCCACTGCTCATTCCCAGGCACACAGCACTGCTTGAGATCTCTGTCCCTACCGCCAGCCCACACAACAGAGTGGAGATTCCATCAGGACTGGAAAAGAGCCTGAACTCCAAGCCTTGCTTGGTTTACTTTTCAAAGCAAGACTATTTGTTTTAAGGATTAAGTAAGAACATGTATGGAGCGCCTAGCAGAGAGCCCAGTATACAACCAGGCAATTAATACAAGCCCATTTTTTTTCTTATTTCTAAAAATTACTGTATGTGAATCAGTGTTTTGACTGCAAGTATATGTCCCATTTGTGTGTCTGGTGCCCCCCACCCCCCAAATTCAGAACAGAACGTCAGATCCTCTGGAGTTACAAACAGGTGTGAGCCACCACGTGGGCCCTGGGAATCGAACCCGAGTCCTTTAAAAGAGCAATGAGTGCTCTTAACTGCTGAGCCACCTCTCCAGCCTGAGCCCATCCTTTCTCTCCCCTTCCCCTACAAGTACCAGGCTAAGGTATGAAAATCAAAATACAAGAGGCAGAGACAGGAGTGTGGGCTAGTGGAGCTGGGGTAAGGCAGCATGAGGAGGCTGTGATGGGGAGCCCAGGGCTTGGCGGAAGGGTTTGCAGAGGGCACCTCTACTGCACACCAGGTGTACTGTAGGAACAAAAGCCCGGCGGGGAGGTCAGCCCTAGATTCAGCGTGGTGAGTTCCACAAGTCGTTCCAAGGTGGGGCAGGGTCTCCAAGCCAGGCTCCCTCAGACCCTACTACCCATATGCCACACGGCCCAGGCCAGGCTACCGGGAGCAAACTTGTGCCCGGGGCAGGACCCATTACTTGTTAGCAGTAGCTAACAGTTTTGGAGACAGGAATAGGGACAGAGCATCCCATATCTCAGCAGTTGGTTTTTATCAACCCAGGAAAAAAAATCTTGTGCTAATGATGCACTATTCTTCCTAAGAGTCTGCAGCTCACCAACCTCTTCTGTGAGGCTGCCCAGGAGCAGCACAGAATGTGTGTTGGTTCGGCCACCAGGACAGTGTTCTGGATGGAGCTCAGAGGGAGAGCTCTTTCTTGCCTAACATTTGCAAATTCCCAACATTAGTAAAAAATTGGTGGGAGAAAATTTCAAGCCAGGCTCAGCCACCTAGGAGTTGCAGGTCAGCCTGGGTAACAGGGGGAGACCCCAATAGCTTGTCAGCTACCTCCCAGTCCTGAACAGAAGTAGACCACTGGGTCATAAGGAGAGCTCCGCCCCAGACCTTCCCAACAAAGAACCTCCTGATTGAGGCAGCCATGAAAACAAGTCCCAAGGCCAAGCCTTCCAAACATTCCACTGAGGGAGGGAGTCACAAGGCAGACTCCAATGCTACTTCAGCAGGTTGCAAGCCTGGGGAGGTCAGGTAGGCTGACTTTCCCACTACTAAATTCCATCTACTGGCTTACCTGGCTGCCAGCTCACTAGCCTGACTCACAAGGGTTGAAAATCCCTTAGTCAAAATGCTTGGATCTCTAAGTATTTTAGATTTCTGGGTTTGTTCCCCACCCCCAGTCCATTTTGGAAAATGTACATATACTTTACTAGTTGCACATCCGAAATCCAAAAATAAAAAGCAGACTATGCTCCCAAATAAACAGCTTTAGAAGCAATCCAAGGACTTCAAATGTCTGGATTAGGGAGCCCTCTGGCCTTTAACTTTCCCCTCATTCCCAGGAGTCCACTGTGCTTGTTCAACTTAATCCACGTTCATTCATTAATTTGCATTTACTCAACTCTTTCATGATCACCCCCCTCCCCGTTTTCTCTTCCAATTTGCCCTAGCTACCTCAAGTAAAGAGACAACTTGTCCTTCCGTCCGCCCCCCCCCCCCCAACCATAATGAGTTAGCATACACACATTTATGACAAAGAATGCTAGAGACAGGACAGGCTGGGGATGCACAGCTGTAATCCCAGAGAATTGGAGGTAGGATTACAAGTTCAAGGTCATCCTCGGCTACACAGTAAATTTGAGGTCTGCCTGGGATCCATGAGACCCTGTCTCATAAATAATAAGCAGCCAATCTAGAAAAGACAGCGAGGTGGAATCAGTGGCAAAGAACCAGGGTAAAGATCAGTCCCCGAGGTCTCTAAGAGGGCAGGGGCAGGGAACTTGATTCACCAGGGGCTCCTACTATATCAGGAATGCTACTCTGTATTCTGGGTACCCAGCACCAACTAGCACATGACGATCACTGCATCTACCTTCACAACAGTCCAGGGAAGCAGCTGTTACCATCCCATGGTCAGGAGACTGAAACAGGTACAAAGAGTTCATGGGAGGAAGGAAGGAAGGAAGGAAGGAAGGAAGGAAGGAAGGAAGGAAGGAAGGAAGGAGTGTGCGTGTACAGTGAAGGCACACACTGCCAAGCTTGATGACCCAAGCTCAGTTCTCCAGATTTCACGTGGTGGTGGGAAAGACCCTACTCACGCAAGGTGTCCTCTGACCTACACATGTGCGTGCATACCCCCTCCCCCCTCCCCCCTCCCCTCCTAAGAAAACCCTGCCTAGTGCTGCTAAAAGCAGAGGCAGACAGGGCATCCAGGTGTCTCAGAGCCCATTCTTCTACATGTTAGCATACTGCCACTTTCTAGGGCCTCACAGGACGGCTGCTGGGTCACAGCCCAACGTGATAGTGGCTTTTCTTGAATTCTCAGCTTAAAGAACTGCTCCCACAGACAGGTATGTTCACACACCTGTAATCCTAGCACTTAAGGTGAGGTAGAGGATAGAGAGCTCTGGGCAACTGGGCTATATAGGAAGTATAGGATCTGTCTCAAAAATCATCATCAGCATCTATAGAAAAGTTGGCTCAAAGTTCTGAGTAAACTTTTTCTTTTTTTGGAGACAGTTTCTCTGTTTAACAATCCTGGCTGTCCTAGAACTCGATTTGTAGACCAGGCTGGTCTCGAACTTACAGAGATCTGCCTGCTGGGATTACAGACACGTACCACCCCACTGCCTGACCAGAATAAACTCTTACATACCTTTTTTTAAACAAAACCATTTTATTACTTAGAAAGTGGTGAGTGCTCCAGAGAGAGATGGTATTTTACAGTAAATCCAGAGAAAGAACTTTTCCCAAACCTCTACTCTAGTCTACAGGCCTGAGGGAAATCCCCTGCCCCTGGCTTAGACTGCAACCTAGATGGAAAGTGGCCTATCACAGTGGAGACAGCCACCTCAATTTACAGAGAGAGTCACAGCAACTGCTCCTGCTCTCCTCTCTTCAGAGCGATAATCCTAGTACTTTCAGTTTTCTTTAAAGATCGTTTCCTCTCTGTATAATCTCTTCTACATTCAGTGGGAACTGTGTGAGCCCCTATAGGTACAAAGCAAGGGACATCAACTCAGGGCTGGGAAGCCACCACTGACCCTGCTGCGGTGGTGATGTGGCTTTAACTCCTCTGGAGAACCTGTTAGGATCCCCTGGCATCAAGTGGCACCCTGGTAATGACTATTCTAAGAACACACTTCTAAACCACCTGGCCGCACAGAAACCTGATAAACAAATGGTGTTATCCCCAAACATGCTAGACAAGCCCATTCCTCTCTTGAAGAAGGGTCCACTCCTCTCTTCTGCAGCAGGAAACTGGAAAGTTGTATTGGTGGAGTTAGAAACTAGATACATTCCTCACTCCAGGCCAGAGAAATCAACATATCTGTCCTTCCCAAGTCCCACAGCAAAGGAGCAGAGGCCAGAGAAAATAACCAGACTCATTAAGTCCTTAGCTAGTACTGATGTCATTAACTATAAAGGCCACCTGTCTTTTCATTCAAGTAACTTGGTCATGGTTCCTTGGAAGTTACCAGTTCATAAAGCCAGACTGAGAGACAAACCCTGGTTCCTTCCTGGCAGACAAGCCTGTGGAGGAGCCCAAGGACAACGACCCCACTGAGTCAGGTGAATAACCACCCTTGCAGGGATCTCCCACTGTGCAGAGAAATGTAATGAATGATCACTACTCCAGGACACCAAGTCTGAGAACTGACTACACTCTGGGTCTTGTTCTCCCAACCCAGCAGCCTCTGATCCCCAGCTTTCACGCCAAGATGCCTGGGACAGGACACCCACCCCCTCACTGGGACCCCAGGACTTGGCAGCCCTGAGCAGGAATGTACGGCACCCACTGCTTCTTCCACCTTTTAGCCACCTTATAGCTCATTAGTAGCAAAACCAGGAGAGGGGCTGGAGAAACATAAAGGAGCTGAGATTCAAGCCAGTCCATTTTATTCCAGCTAGATGCCTCCCATAAAACCAGGGAGGAGCTCATCATCCAAGACCTCCTGCGCCTGACCTAGGAAGATCTAAGCAGCGTGAGGGGTCAGAAGCTGCAGAACCTCAGATCACTAGGTGTCTGGAGCCTCTGCTGCTAATTTTCACAAGCTCTGGACCACACATGATATTTTTCCATCTTTTTAGGGCTAATGGACACTGTGTTGGCCCATCAAGACAAGGCCAGGCCCACAGAGCCAAAGCACACTCTCCTCACACTCCCCCTGCCCCTCCAAAGTCGAAGGCACAAAGGAAATAAGCCTTGCCAGATTGTGCTACCAAGTTCCCATAAATACTAGGGCTGGGGTGGTGCTGCTTATGTAAAATGCTTCCCCATTGAGAGATGCTGCTTTATTTACATTCTTCACGACCCATTCACAAAAAGGAGGCCCTTTAATGTCGGGACTGTTCATATAATGCTCCATAAACTTGCCAGCTTTGGCTGGCAGCTTTAGTTCAACACAGACTACTTTTGAGCTCTGGGGATTTTTTCCCCCTTAAGACTTTTTTCTCCTCCTTAATGACTCACCTTGAGA
>CABHPR010113108.1:0-22663 GCA_902168415.1 Peromyscus melanophrys | reverse complement strand
ACAACTTCATACAGTTACTGTTGAAAATTAAATGACATAACAAAGTGGACAGCACATACTCGCTGTTTTACATGGATTCATTTCTTTCTCTTCCACCCCAGCCTCACCCCATCCCCCCCCTACCCAAATTAACGTTGCCATTGTTTGCCAAATAAGGAAAAGGCTACTGAGGTTGATTGCAGCTGCAAGATGACTGAGTCTATCCCACCCAAGTGCTTGAGAAGTGTCAGGCACACTCCAAACTCCAAAGGAAATTAAACGCGGCTCCCCTGCCACCCACTCTAGCCACCAGGGCCCCAAAGCACATTAAAATAACATTAGGGCAATGATTTAAGCTGAAAATTGGGCTGCCAGGGAAAGCACAGGCCCCACTCCTGGGGGATTAACTATACCTACGGTACAGCGGCAGGCGCCTCCGGCTGGCTGACGTCAGCGCCCCGGGTTGTTTTTGCCCCCGTGTGTGGGAAGGACTGGGGGTGGAGTGGATGCGGGAGTGCAGCGCCTCTCCAGCGCCAAGGTAGCCCGCTGGCTCCCCCTAGTGGTCCTCGGCCAACATGGGTCTCTCTAAGAAAACAAAGCCGGAGCCCCAGCATAAATACTGGATTTTGATGAAATTTGTACTCCTCTCTTCCCAGTGTTCAGAGGGGTCCCACCAGCACCATCACAGGAAGTTGGTGATGAAGGTGAGAGTGTTGACCCTGCTTTGTGGCACGCCCGAACAAACTTCCAGTTTAGGAAGTGGTAAGGACTTCGATATTTGGAGAGGGTTCTGAAATATTCCTAGCCATATTCACAAAGCAAGCAGAGGGCAGCTGAGGAAGGAGCGTTAGACTGTCCTCCGTGTGCCAGCCTCTCATGGAGACAGCCTGGCTGCTACTGCATGTGAGAGCCTTGTCTTTAATCCATTCCATAGACTCTAGACAACAGATGGACCAAGGAGTCTAGGATAGCCTTCCTCACCAACAAGTGGCAGGCGGTTATAACGCCTTTGTTTCTGCTTCCGGTGCCCATTTTACCGAACTGTGCCGAAAACAAACAGAATAGCTCTATCGTGATGAGGAATAAATAATAAATGTTTCAGACTCGACAGCAGGCAGGTCTGGAGAAGCCAAATGTTTTGCCAGTACTGGCTTACTTCAGTCGTCTGTCTAGAGAAGAGAGCAACACCTGCAGGTGAGGCATGGTGGTTTCAGGAGAGACCACATTCACTCCTCACCCCAACACACACACACCAGAACCCACACACACATACAGACACCAGAAATGTAACCTGGCAAGGTTAGATTAAGAAAACAGGAAGCCTATCTCTGAACGTTGAGCTCCTGTTACAAACTACCACTTAAACGTCAATGAACTGAAATCTAACTTACAAATATTAATTTGTTAGTTTGTTTTCAAACAAGCCAGTCCCCTGTGGCCCAGTCTGGGCTTGAACTCCTGGTCTGCCTGCATCTGCTTCCTGAGAACTGGGATTTCATACATAAGCCACCATGTCCACCGGGAATACATGTTTTGTTACAGAAGGTGGGGGATTCAGCCGATCATAAACAGCCCCACCCTTCACCAGTTACAGGCAATTGTCTGCTGCTGTGATAAAAATACTGACCAAAAACAACCTGGGAAGGAAAGGTTTCACCTTACCACCTACAGCTCATCATGGAGGGAAGTCAGGGTAGGAACTCAAGACAGGAACCTCGAGGCAGGAACTGATGCAGAGACAATGAGGAAACACTGTTTACTGCCTTGCTCTCCATGGCTGCTTTCTTATAAAATCCAGGACTATCTGCTCAGGGATGGAATGGCCCACAGCAAGGTAGGTCCTCCCACACCAATCATTAATACAGAAAATGCCCACAGGCCAATCTGACGGAGACAATTCCTTAATTGAGATTTCCTCTACCTAAATACATCTGGGTTTGTGTCAAGGAAACAAAACCAGCCAGCACACCACCCCATCAGACCAGACCTCCATGAAGAAGAGGCTTCACTAAAAACAATCAGATTTCTCTAGACATCTTTTTATTTTAATTTTTAAAATATTTTATTTATTTATGTGTATGAGCATTTTGCCTGAATGTACTTAGTGTACCACATGTGTGCAGTGCCTACAGAGGCCAAAAGAGGGCACCAGATCCCCCGAAACTAGAACTGAGTTACAGAAGATTGAGAGCTGCCCTATGGGTTCTGGGAAGCAAACCTGAGTCCCCTGGAAGAGCACAGGCTCCCTTAACCACCGGGCCATCTCTCCAACCCTCTTGACTTGCTGCTGGCACTGATGAGTGATGCTCTCTAATTATTTACTGGTTCTGAGTGTTATCTAATCTGTGAATTGTTTCTTGTTCAAATGTACTCTGTAATTTTAATTTGCCTGAAGAGTCTCTCACTGCCCTTGATGACTGTGTTTCCAGTCATCTTTGCTTGAAGGTCAATGAAGGTACAGCTATCACTTTTGACATTGGCAGTGACCATAAATATGGACCCAGATGGCCAAAACAGAAAAAAGGTAACAGACAACACAGGTAACCAAGGGCTCATTAGCTTCTCATTGGAGCACCCCTCAGGCCTGCCTGCTGTAGGTGGGGTAGGTTCAATAAATGCCTCAAGAGACAGGTCCATCCTCAGCCCCTGGAACTTGTGAATGTAATGTGTTTGTGGAGGGGGGAGCTCTTTGTGTATATAACTGAATTAAATATCTGTATATTGTTATTCTAGATTATCCACACAAACCCTACATCCAAGAACAAATCTCCTTATGGTGAAGAGGTTAAAAGGTCACACAAAGATGAGATATAAAGAAACTATGTAGCCATAGACCATGGAATACCTGCAGCCACCAAAAGTTGGAAGAGGCAAGACATAATTTTCTTCTCCTAAAGCCTTGAAAGGGAAGATAGTACAATATTTCAATTTTGTGTTTCTGACCTCCAGGACTAAAGGAGAATGTTACTAGTGGGAGAGAGAAAGAGGAAGTTATTTGCTTGCTTTGAGACAGTCTCACTATGTAGCCCTGGCTGACCTGAAACTTGCTGTAGTCCAGGCTGGCCTTGAATATTGAAGATCTGCCTGCCTCTGCCTCCTGAGTGTGGGGATTGAAGGTGTGGAATATTCCTGTTGCTTTTAAGCCTCCCACTCTGTGGCTGTCTTTAAAGGTAACTCTAGGAAATTCATCTAAAGATGTACAAATCTAATGGCCTACAAATAAATATGTCACACATAGCAATGTGTGAAACATAGTAGAAGGTGATAATGTTGGACCCAATGAAGAGGAAAGATGTCTCTGATATGTGAAATTGTAGCTTATGCGATCTAGAAACACCCAGAGGGAAAAAAGGCATGCAGGGATGGGAAGCAGGGGGGTGGACCAGCAGAAGCAGACTTTTTCCAGAAGTCATAGCCAGAGAAGCACTATTTTGTATTATGGCTCTCCACACTTTAAGATCCTTAAAATTATTCAAACTGTGTTCCTTGGAGCCTTCAGGTGGTCCACACAAATCCACACAGCAGCCATGACTACAGAAGAAGGGCCAGAGGGGACACTTGGTCCCTGACACCTCTGCAACTAGAGCAGAGTCTGGTTTTCGGCTTTCCACACGATGGCTTCCCAGTAGCACTGGCACGAGAAAGTTCCACAGCTGAGAGAAAATGTGAAAAGCCATTGCCCAGAGCTCAGGCAACCAACAAGTGACAGCTGGCCTTCTCTTCCCAATGCACCTATTCACAAAGAGTAAGCTCAATTGAAAAGCTCTGTGGGTTTAGCTAGGATGGTGCTAAACTTCCAAGACCCCAACTACATTAGATTCTCCACAAGTCATTGAGGGGCGGGGGAGGACAAAAACTGAAAACCAGTAGCTTAACAAGCAAAGACATCTATCTCCTTAAGAAGTCAGAGTATCAAAGCCATGTCCACTGTCATACTGCACAGTGCCACAGACCCAGGTTATTTCCATATTGTTGCTCTTTCATACTCAGAATTTCTTTCCCAAGGTCAACCTGAAGTTGAAAACGTCTGTTTGAATCCAACTGCTCTACCCAGGTTTCCACCAACAGGAAGAAGCCAGTAGGAGATAAGTACATCTCCTCTTATGGACACTTCCTGAAAGCTTCAGTCATGCTGCCACCTGTGCCTTATTGGCCAAAGCTTAGTCAAAGGATCAAATGCAGACACACTAGAACTGAGAAATGTAGTCTTTTTTCCAAGTAGCCCAAGCTAAACTTAGGGGTTTTATTACTGATCCCAACTGCCCCAGCAGCCTCATCTGGCTGAGTATCCACTCCACACCCAGCTTGCCACATCACCTCAGCTGTACCAGGTTCCCTTCCAACAGAACATGTTTGTGCCCGGCTTATCCTCGTCCACACCAACAGTCCATGCTCCTTCTCTGCCAACTCCTATTTACCCTTCAGATCTGAATCAACCCAACAGTTCCCAACCAAGACCTTCCTTTACCCACCACATCAAGCACCACACTGTTCAATCAAATGCTGCCCAATCAAAACAAAGCCCATCTTCAGTCCTTGGCACTGTGAACGATGGTTTTCGATGGTTTTTTTTTGTGATACTAGGGACTGAACCTAGGACCTTGTATGTGCTGGTCCAGCAGTCTGTCCCTGAGCTGTGTTTACAGCTTTCTTTTTCATTTTTTGATTTTACAGGGTCTTGGTAAGCTGCCCCCAGCCTAACTTGCCCTCAATCTATAGCCCAAGCTGACCTTGAACTTGTGGCCTTCCTACCTTAGGCAACAGATAGGATCACATGTCTACAACACCAGGCCTAGCATGTCTTAACAGTGATTAGTCTGGTTGCTTGATTAATGGCTATCTCCTTTCCTTTGTGTTTGTCTGTTATTCACAGCTGTATTCGATGCTTAGGAAATGCCCAGTAAATGTGAATTAAACAAGGTAACACTGCTTAAACTTCTGCCTCACAAACATGTTGTGAAAGCCCCTTCCTAAGGGTCTATTTGTGGCAACCACATATGAAAAATTAGAAACCCTTTCTTCCTTTACATCTCCATAAACTATGATTTTTCCCAAAATTAAAATGCTTCCTCTCTATAATATGGATATTGGGGAGAAGGTTCAGGAAGGAGGAGGACGCTGGTGTTGGTGAACTTGGGGAGGGCGGGGGCAATAAGAGGCACTTTTCTTATAGTTGAACTCTTCACAATAGCTTCAGGCCCTGGAATTTCATCACCCTGTGCAGTCGCCTGTCACTGCCTTCTAATTCTCTCACCAACTCACCCTGGAATACATTTCTTAGACGTGCTGGAGTCAGAGTAGCAGCTTTGCTTAAATGTTTCAAGCCAGTCTGATCTAATTCCAGCAATGCGAACAATTTCTGTCCCTTAACTTGAATAGTCTTTATGAAGCTTTACTGAACGATCCCCCGGGGTGCAGTTCACCAGCCCAGGCTGCTTAGGAGCGAGGTGGAAACAGCCTGTTTAGGGACTCATAACTGCACAATTGCCAGCACCAATCTCCCTCCAAGGCTGAGTCCCACCTTTCTCTACCCCCTGGAGTAGAAGCGGCCATGAATAATACAATGGCTGTGGGTGGGAGGAAGTGTCAAGAGCTGACTGTGAAGGTGTTGGTTTCCAGCTGTACCCTTCTACTTGGTTCCGTTGTTGAATCCATCATATTGTCCTTGACACTGATGAAATGATATGGCAGCAAGTCATTATGGGGTGCTCATGATGTGCCCTGCAGAGCAGTCAAGACTGAAGCATTCAGGTGCAGTAGGTTGATCTAATGTTTTCAACTAAACACAGCCGAGCATCTTCTAGTCAAACTGTATAGCACTATACATACAGTACGCAAGCCTCTGCACACACTGGTTGGCATAACCTATATGCTTCTAGCTTGAGCACTTCCCTCTCACATACAGTTAATATTACCATGGGTCCCTTCTTTCCTCACTTGGATTTCAAATGACTAACACAAATTACCCTCACTGGTTAATTTCCCGAGTGTCTTTCCTTCCCGAATGCTCACCAGCTAAGATCTAATGCACTAACAATAAACCCAGAGCCCCCAGGCTTTATGTATCTTACCTGGCTCTGTGACACTCTCCATAACAGAACAACAGAAATAGGAAAGGAAAATATTCACACTGGTCAATTTTATTCCTGTTCATATATGCAGGATTATAAATGCTCCCCATGCTTTCTCTCGTCTAAGGCCTCCAACCCATTTTCTTTTCTTTTTTTGGGGGGGAGGGGGTTGAGACAGGGTTTCTCTGTATAGCTTTGGTGCCTGTCCTGGATCTTGCTCTGTAGACTAGGCTGGTCTCAAACTCACAGAGATCAGTCTGGCTCTGCCTCCCAGTTGCTGGAATCAAAGGCATGCGCCACCACCACCCGGCTCTCCAAACCATTTTCTTTTCTGCGTCTGACCTGCAGCTTCTGCCCAGCAGATTCAGAATAACCTGTCTCATCTCTCTAAATCCAAGAACCCATTTGTGTTCCTACTTATAGCACTTAGCAGAGCATGTCATGAACATGCTATAGATTCACCCATAACTCAAAACAGTGAGACTTATGCCTTCAGTTCAGTCTTAGTTAGCCAAAGCAACTTGGGGAGGAAAGGGTTTATTCAGCTTACACTTCCACATCACATTTCATCATCAAAGGAAGTCAGGACAGGATCTCAAGCAGGGCAGGACCTGGAGCCAAGAGATGGAACAGAGGCCGTGAGGGAGGGGATGCTGTTTACTGGCTTTCTCTTTTTTTTTTATAGACACCAGGACCACCAGCCCAGGGAAGGCACCACCCACAATAGGCTGAACCCTCCCACATCAATCACTAGTTAAGAAAACACTCTACAGGCTTGCTTACAGCCCAGGCTTACGGAGGTATGTTTTCAATTGGAGTTCTCTCTTTTCAGATGACTCTAATTGCCTGTGTCAAGTTGACATAAAAATAGCCAGCACAAGTTTGTTTGCTTTTTTCCACATCAAATGCAGGCAACACTGTGTATAATATGCACAATGACTTTATCACAGTCCCCTGGCGATGACCAAGGAATGTATATCTTGAGCACTGCTCTATGGCAATCTCGAAATCACCCACTTCTCAAACAAACTGCAAACATTTGTGTTGTTTAATTTTATTTTGGCAAAAAGAAATCACATAACCACGTGAATATATTTTTAAGTAACTAAATGGCCAATGTGATGGCTCAATGTGTAAAGATGACTACTGCCAAGCCAAGTAACCCAAGACTGAACCCCAAGACCCTCATGGTAGGAGAGAACCGGCTCCCACAAGTTGTCCTCCACATGCATGCCATGGCATACTCACCATCATATTAATCTAAATATGTATTTTAAGTAAAATAAAATAAAGCCCATCCATTTGCTCCAGTCTCTCTAGAATCCCTGCCTCTTTTCTTCTCTTCTGCTACTGGTGCCCAGACCAGTATTTCTTTTTTTTTTTTAATTTAATTTTATTTTATTTTACCATTCAGTTCTACATATCAGCCACAGATTCCCTTGTTCTCCCCCCTCCCGCCCCCCTCCCTTTCCCTCCAGCCCACCCCCCATTCCCACCTCCTCCAGGGCAAAGCCTCCCCTGAGGACTGAGATCAACCAGGTAGACTCAGTCCAGGCAGGGCCAGTCCCCTCCTCCTAGGCCGAGCCAAGTGACCCTGCATAAGCCCCAGGTTTCAAACAGCCAGCTCATGCAATGAGCACAGGACCCAGTCCCACTGCCTGGATGCCTCCCAAACAGATCAAGCCAATCAACTGTCTCACCCATTCAGAGGTCCTGATCCAGTTGGGGGCCCCTCAGCCATTGGTTCATAGTTCATGTGTTTCCATTCATTTGGCTATTTGTCCCCGTGCTTTATCCAACCTTGAAACAAATATTCTTTTGTTATTTTTAATTAATTTATTTTATGTGCATTGGTATTTTGCTATGGATATTCAGTCTCTTGGAACTGGAGTTAGAGTTGTGAGCTGCCTCGTGGGTACTGGGAATTGAACCTGGATCCTCTGGAAGAGCAGTCAGTGTTCTTAACCACTGAGCCATTTCTCCAGCTCCCAGACCAGTATTTCTAAAGCTCACGTCCATGCTGCAAGTGTGTGTGTGTGAGTGTATATGTTTGCATGTGTGTGTGTCTGTGTGTGAGTGTGTATGCTTGTAGTGTGTTTGTGCATGTGTGTCTGTGTGTGTGTGTTTCTATGTATGTGTCTGTGTGTGTGTTTGTGTGTGTGTGTGTATTTCTGTGTGTTTGTGTGTGTGTGTGTGTGTGTGTGTGTGTGTGTGTGTGTGTGTGTATGTGTTTGAGACTATGTCTCACTGTGAAGTTTTTTGCTGGCCTAACACTGTGTACCCAGACCTTGTGGCCAGTATTCTTGCTTCTTCCTCCTGAATGCTGGGATTACAAGCATGCACCATCATGCTCCCACTGTTTTGTTGTTTTGGGGGCAGGATCTTGTAGAGCCCACATTGACTTTAAATTCCCTTTTTAGCTGAAGAAAAGCTTGAACTCCTGATCCTCCTGCATCCACTTTCTCAATTGCTAAGATTACAAGAATATGCCACAAGTCGAGCTTTATGTCTCTCACTTTTAAAATAATGTGGAGGTTGGAAAGAAAATGGCCCCCAAAGGGAATGGCACTATTAGGAGGTGTGGTCTTATTATTGTGGTCTTATTGGAGGATGTGTGTCACTGTGGAGGTGGACTTTGAGGTCTCATATATGCTCACGCCACACCCAGTGAGACAGATCACTTCCTGTTGCCTGTGAGTCAAGATGTGAGAACTCTCAGCTCCTTTTCTAGGGCCATGTCTGGCTGCATGCTGCCCTGCTTCCCACCATGACAATAATGGACTAAACCTCTGAACTGTAAGTGAGCCACCACAATTAAATGTTTTCTTTTATAAAAGTTGCCATGGGGAGGGGGGGGCTAGAGAAATGGCTCAGAGGTTAAGAGCACAAGCTGCTCTTCCAGAGGTCCTGAGTTCAATTCCCAGCAACCACATGGTGGCTCACAACCATCTATAATGAGATCTGGTGCCCTCTTCTAGCCTGCAGGCAGAATACTATGTATGTGTGTACATAATAAATAAATATTTTTTTAAAAGTTGCCATGGTCATGGTGTCTCTTCACAGCAATAGAAACCCAAACTAAGACAGAAGTTGGTACCAGGGACTGGGGTATTGTTGTGATAGGCCTGGCCATGCTTTTTTTTTTTGTTTGTTTGGAGGAATTTGGACTTTGGGAGTTTGGGTTAGGAAAGCAATGGAATGCTTTAAGTACTGATTAATGGGCCATACTAGTAGGAGCATGGAAGACAATGGTGCTGAGAATGATTTGAACTGGGGGAGGCTGGCTCAAGAGGTTTCAGAGGAGAAGAATTTTAGTATGTTGCCTAGAGATCATTCTCATGATATTTTTGATGAGGAATGTGACTGCTTTTAGCCGTTGTCTGAAGAGTCTGTCTGAGGCAAAAGTGAAGAGATTTGGATTAATTCCATTGGCAGAGAAAATCTCAAAACAGCCTAGTATTTGCTCTGTTGTATGGTTATTATTGGTTACTCCTATACAGATTTATAATGAAAAGGAGCAAGAAAATGTAAAATTTGAGGAGAAAAGGAGCACCAGGAAGTAGAATGGAGCTGAATCCTGTGTTCAAGGAGATGAACAGATTAATAAAATAAAGGAGTGGTGACCTCAGGGCAAGATCCCACCCAGCTACGTTTCCACCTTGTGAAAAGGAATTAAAGAAAAGCTTAGAGCCAGGTGTGGTGATGCACGCCTTTAATCACAGCACTCGGAAGGCAGAGGCTGGTGGATCTTTGAGTTTGAGACCAGCCTGGTTTACAGAGCAAGTTCCAAGACGGCAAAGCTTAGGCAGTGAAGAAAACCATGGAAAACAGAAAGCTGATGAAGATGTGATTGAATGAGGGAGCCATGTTCCATTCCCAGCAAGCAGCAGAACCTGGAACCTTCAGCCATGTGGTTCTGGCTCTATAGTCAAGGATAGAAGGAAGGGGTTTATAGAAATTCCCTCTGCAACTAAGGAAAGCAACTGGGGCCAGGCATGTGTCAGGGATGTCCCTGAATGGAGGCCAGAGAGGCCATTTGTGAAGCTGTGAATCTGAAGCCTTGATTGCCTTGGAGACCCCAAGATGTTAGAGACGCCAGAGTCATGGGATACCTGCTGAGGAAAGCTGCTAACAGGGAGTGGAACCAGCCCAAGAGAAAGAAGTGTGTTGCAGTCAACAAAGCTGAAAGGAGTTGGAGATCTGAAGAGCATTTTGACATCAGACATGGAGATGCAGAGTTTGGAGTTTGCCCAGCTGGTTTTCAGTATTTGGTCCAGCATTTCCCCACTATGCTCCCTCCCCTACATCTTGGAACAGTAATATATATCCTATGCCATTATATTTTAGAAGTTTGTGATCTATTTTTTATTTTGATTTTATATGGGATTACAGTTAAGAGATTGCATGAATCTCAGAAGAGACTTTGAACTTTCGACTTCTAAAAATTGTTGAGAGAGGGGCTGGAGAGATGGCCTAATGGTTAGGAGCACTGACTGTTCTTCCAGAGGACCCGGGTTCAATTCCCAGCACCCACATGGCAGCTCACAACTGTCTATAACTACAGTTCCAGGAACCAACACCCTTACACAGGCAAAACAACAATGCACAATAAATTAATTAATTAATTAATTAAAAAATTGTTGAGACTGTGATAAACCATGGGGACTTTTGAAGTTGGACTGAATGCATTTTTGCATTTTGATATGGCTACAAGCCCAAATTTGGGGGCCAGGAAGTGGAATGTGGTAGTTTGAAAGAAAATGGCCCCCAAAGGGAGTGGCACTATTAGGAAGTATGGCCTTGTTGGAGGAAATGTGTCACTGTGGAGGTGGGCTTTGAGGTCTGATATATTCTCAAAACACGCCCAGTGAGATAGACCACTTCCTGTTGCCTGTGAGTCAAGGTGTGAGAATTCTCAGCTTCCTCTCCAGCATCATGTCTGTCTGCATGCTGCCTTGCTTCCCACCATGATGATAATGCACTAAACATCTGAACTGTAAGTGAGCCTCCACAGCTAAATGTTTTCCTTTCTAAGAGTTGCCGTGGTCATGATGTCTCTTCATAGCTATAGAATCCCTAAGACAAAAACCATGTTCAAAGACAATGCACATTTGTTGGGTGGCGGCTTATACGTTAACATTCAAGGAAGCAGAGCTAGGATGATCACAGGTTCCAAGTAAAAAAAAGTTAAGATGTGTTCTAAGAATTTCTTTCTTCATGGTCCTACCAGTGGGAACCGCAACTTTGCTGATATCATTTGAGTCCATCTTAGGCTACCACAATAGAGCAGAGTGCATAGTTTAGTACACATTAGTGCAGAAATGTCTTCCTTACAGTTCAAGGCGGGGATACTCAAGATCCAGGGGTTGGCATAAGATGTGGGTCTTTTCTGCTGTATTATCCTACCATGGACGGTACAGTCAAGAGAGAGCAATAAGGGCCTGTATACTTTTAGAAGTGTCAATCCTGCCTGTTGATACAAATGTAAACTATTTTTATATTCCTGTTTAAGATAATTTGTATATTGATACAAATACAGAACTAAATTTGTTATAATGTACATATATTTCTACTCTTATTTGAAATATTTGTATATTGATGCAAATGTAAATTTATATCTGTCATACTTTATGTATGTTCTACTTCTGTTTAGGATATTCTGTATGTTGATATATATTTAAGATTATTGTCATATTGCATATTGCACTATACATTCCTACCTCTGTTAAAGATATTTTGTGTATTGTCACAATTCTGAAGTCATCGTCCTTTACCGTACATTTGCTTATAGACTGTTTACCTTGTTTACATGAAGCCTTAGTCCTTAGGTTATTTAGGTAGATAAGACTTATAGATTTATAGTCACCTATGCTTGTCATCTCTATAGTTACGTTAGTTAGGTTATCCAGATTTACAGATACATAGGTCGGATGGACAGGTAATCTTCAAACACCTAATAGACCTAGAGAATATGGCATTTAAATAACTTAGAATTCTGTTGACGTGAGACACAATTGCTCCTGGCAGCACCAATATGATCCCGAGAGAACGTTGGGCTTCTAAGACATTTCCATTTAGAAGTTTGTCTTCTTGGCACAAGATGGCCTACTGGGCAAAGAACTGCCCTTGCCTTGACTGCTGACAGTACGAATGCAATGCTGTCCTTTCTGGACAAGCTGGACACAAGGAAAGCGACCACTGTACTCTGCCAAGACAGGGTAAAATGGTCTTTCAGAATTCCTGCTTCTGAAAATGGTCTGTCAGATACTCTAGGCCTGTAGCCAATCTGAATGCACCAACAATGCTGAGAAACATTAGGTGACTGTCCAGGCTGTCAGCTGTCTCAGTCTACTCTTGCAAGATTCCCGAAAGTTGCTTGCATCCATCTACCATTTCTCAGGTACCATTATATTCCTTCTCAGGTCTTTGATGGGATTGAAGACTAACAGTTATAGTTACAAATTAGTATATATAATATCTTAGATAGAACATATTAAGTATTAGATTCAGGTTCTTTAGGATAGGACACCTTTTGGAATGATCTTTGTAACATGCCATTTACCTATGCTCTATATATCTCTGGATTTTAGTATGTGCTTCTTGCTTGATATTGTTTGCACTGATTGTAGTCCCATCTTATCTAGGTCATTATCCTTCATTACTCCTGGACAATATTTGATAACCATTCCTTTGTATATAATCTTGTATTAAGTTAGAACCTTCTTATTTAGACAAAAAGGGGGAGATGTAGTGGGTAGCCACTCCAGATTTGGACTGGAAGTTCCAACCCCCAATGAGGCTTCCGTAACTATCACGCCTAGAAGGCAGGGCCAAGGGAGGGCCTGGAGACCTGAGATCGGGATGCGCGGCGCTCTCTTGTTTCCTGGACCTGGACGCGAGAGGTAGACCGAGGAAAGTTCTCCAGAGAACACCGCCGGACTGCGCTGCGTCTCTTCCAGAACCCATCATCTACCTATCCCTTCATTTGTGAGTTACGCCTTTAAATAAATCTCCTTTTAACTACGTGGAGTGGCCTTAGTAATTTCACCAATACCTGCCCATATGTGGAACTCTCCTGTCCTAACTACTTCCTAAATGTCCTGCCTTTCAATATTGTTACCATGGCAAGGAGTTTGGCAGGGGACAGACATTGAAATCACAGCATTGGCCAGTCCACAACATAAGCAGTATCTCCCAAGGATAAGCATTTGTTTTTCAAGAGTTACATTAAGCCTAATGTAGAAGGAAGAGTCTCCTCCTTAAGAGTGGGTAACCGCCAGTATCTGTTTGTTTTCCATTTTACTGTGAGATGAATGTTGCCTAGGTTAATTTTGTTTTCACCAGTGGTGTTTTCTGTGATTGGGGTCTGCTGGTACAGTGAGGGGTCCCCTGCCAATCCCTCCATGAACCTCTATTCCCAACCTAATGAGAAGGTGCAGAAGACCTAATATGTACAAAGAGATGGACTCTGCAGAAGTTAGGCAAGAGAGCCTGGGGCAGAGAAGTCCTTAGCTGCCCCAGGGAATAGCACAGGGAGAGAGGCGGAGGCAACATCAGGGGGCTCAGCCTAATAGCTGAGTAGATTTTTGCCAGGAAGTTAGAGGCCACTAGGGAAGGAAATTGCATAGAAACATGTAGAAGAAAAGTCTTAAATAGTTTTCTCAGGTTGTTAGAGTTTATTTTTTATTTGTGGTATGTGTGTATGTTCGCGCGCGCGCGCATGCGCGCGCACATGTACCACAGTATGCATGTGGTCAGAGGACAATTTTCAAAAGTCCACTCTGCCCTTTGACCATCTAGGTTCCCAGGACAAAACTCGGGTAGTCAGCCTTGATGGCAAGACCTTCAGCGACTGAGCCATCTCATCAGCCCCCTTTCTCTTGGTTTTGTTTTAAAATAGGGTCTCACATTTTAAGTCAGGTCAGCCAGGAACTCACTATGTAGCCCAGGCTGTCTTTTAACTCATGGAAGTCCTCCTGCCTCAGCTTTCCAAGTGCTGTAACTACAGGCATGTAGCACCACAGCCAGCTTATCTATTTAGACAAGTTTCACCATGAAGCTCTGTACACATGCACTCCCTCCATCCCTAAAGCACAGGCTTTTCTGGGTCTGTGCTCTGGAGGTGGTGAGGGGAGCTAGGTATTTTTCAGACTGAGGGGCTTGCCTAAAAAAAGTAACTTTTATGGGACACTGGCAACACACACACACACAAAGTAAACGTTAAAATTTGAATTTTTAATTTTTGTTTTTGGAGTTTTTTGTTTTGGTTTTTTTTTTTTGGTTTTTGTTTTGTTTGGTTTTGGTTTGGTTGTTTGTTTTTCGAGACAGGGTTTCTCTGTGTAGTTTTGATACCTGTCCTGGATCTCGCTCTGTAGACCAGGCTGGCCTCAAACTCAGAGAGATCCACCTGGCTCTGCCTCCCAAGTGCTGGGATTAAAGGCATGTGCGCCACCAACACCCAGTGAATTTTTCATTTTTTAAAGATTTCTTTTATATGTCTAAGTGTTTGTGCGTACATTTATGTGTGTGTGTAGTACACACAGAAGCCAGAAGAAGGGAGACTGATTCTGGAACTGGAGTTACAGATGGGATGAGCTGCCATGTGGGTGCCAGGAACCCAACTCAGGTCTTCTACAAGAGCAGCAAGTGCTCTTAACCAACAAGCCATCTCAAGTCCTCACATTTTCAGTTCTTAAACATTTTCATGTAAATACCCACATTTATTACAATTATTACCACATCAAAGGGCTCAGTGCCAGGTTATAGCAAATTACGTTTGAATGCCAGCCCTGCTTTTACAGGCCATGTGACCTGAGCTAAGACAGTAAAGCTTTCCATACTTGATCTTAGCCAGAAACCCAAGAAGCAATGACCATAAACTTCTCTGAGCTTCAGTGTCCACATGTGTAAACTGCAGACACTTATAACCCTGCTCCTTGGAGAGGGATAAAGATGGAATGAGATCATGAAGAAAAAGCTTAACAGAAGGCTGAGCCCAAATAACATGCCTAATAATATCAATACACTTTTACTGACCACCAAGACAGGTGCTAGCAATAGAGCTACAGGTGTGTTTGCAGAAGAAAGAAAAGCGCTTGTTCTGGTAATGAGGAAGCTGCTGTGTGGTGCATTGTCAGCCATTATTTTCTTCCCAGCACTAGAATTCTCTGGAAATCAGTATTGATTTGCTGACTGGCGCGGTTTTTATCTGTTTACACTGCTGAAGGTTTCCTTTCTTCCTCTCTTTAAATGAGCCAGTACCCTGCCAAGCGCCTCACCTGTGATAAACGCTGCATACATACATGCTGCGTTGAATACATGAATAACTTAAAAGATTAACCTCATTTCGTTCAGTGCCTCTGGCAACTCAGTGAAACTGCTGTCACAAAGTCAGAAGAGAAAAGATTATTTCTCCCCATAGACAGCTCCTGGTGGAAGCAATGTCAGCTGAACATGTGGTGACCTTATGAAGTAGTATGGGTCAATTAAACCAAAAGCATTTTTTTTCTTCAAGATGGAAAGACCCAGGATTCTTTAGTTATATAATTACCCAAAAATTACTCTATATGAAAATTTGCCAATAAAAGTGATACTCTGACAAAATTAATTGCCTTTCTTTCCAAACCTGTTTATAAAGAATTCAATGAAAATATTATCCAGAAATAAGGCTCCATTAATATAAATTAAATGAAGAGAAGGACAGTTTTAGTCACTATGTGCTTCCGATGCATTTAGCAACGGTAACACATAATAAAGTATTTTAAGGCATTTAAATTTTCTCTCATCTGAAGAACTACCACAGTTAGAGTATATTAAGCTAATAAAGTTACCAATTACATAACATGGTGACATTGCCATCAAAGCATACTTAAGATATATTCAACTAGATCCTAACTTGGTGAGAAGAAAACTTTACCAGTTGTTGAAATTGTATCTCAACACTGATTAACAGCCACAGCACTCAGAATACAGGCAGAATGGGCAGGACTTAAAGCCCCTGTGACGTAAAACATCAAGCTGAGGAGGGGAAAGAAACTGGAAATGGATTCTATGCAGACAAGAAAAGCCATTGTTTGTTGGTTTTTTTCCCGTGTAAGTCACCAGGTATAACCCACTATCAGGTCTAAGAATGGCAGGGGAATATTGTATCAGATGTTTAGATCAAAAATGAAGTAATTATTATGAAAGCTGGCACATATAATTCTTATCTCTTCAATAGTGTTCTAAGACCACATGTAAACTCACCAGACCATCTGTTCCTTAGTTGGGTCGTTCAAAGCCAAGAATCTAAACTAAACGCATTGCCTCCCCCCTCCATGTTTAAAGAAAAACATTAGACAACAATTTAAAAGAGTTAATGTAAACAGTGATTTGCGAGTGTGACAGCACTTGCCCTGGAATGGTAGTTGGAAAGACAAGGGTTATTTTAATAGTTTTTCCAGATCATCATGACTACTCTTGTTTTCCATTACACCAAAACGAGACAGGTTTTTGTTGAGGGATATTTGTTTACACTGAGTAAAGATGTGTCTATGTTTTGCCTCACCTGCCTAAGACACCTGATTGGCTTAATAAAGAACTGACAATAGCTAGGCAGGAGAGAATAGGCGGGACTTCTGGGCAGAGAGAACTCAGGGTTAGAATCTAGGCTTGACAGGAGATGCCATGGAGGGAGTTGGACATACAGAATGGAGGAGAGGTTGAAAAAAAAACATGGCAGAGCATAGATTAATAGAAACAGGTTAATTTAAATTATAAAAGTTAATTGGGAACAAGCCTATGCTAAAGGCCAAGCTTTCATAATTAATAATAAGTCTCCGTATCATTATTTGGGAGCTGGTGGTCCCCACAAGAAAGGCCAACTACAGATCTTAGTTTCTTATGGGATAACTGCAATACAGAATCTGAATAGGATGCTGAGGAGCTTTCTGAATTCAGTTATAGTGAGATGCATTGGTTCACTCTGAAATGTGAATGGGTCTTTGACTATACACGATTTTGTGACAGGTTGCATTAGTCATTGAAAATTACTATTCTCAGAATTAATCCAGGTTTCCAAATGTTGGTGTACTTTTTTTTATGAAGTATGTTTTATATATATTAAATAACAAACTGCCAATGTCACTAGAAAAAATATTAAGAAGATCTCAAGGTCATGTTAACAGACTCATGTTTTCTAAAATATTCACTGACTGCTCAGAATTTTATGTTGGCTGACTTCACTCATTTTCCAAAAACTGTCAAGTCAAAATCTCAACATCTAGATAACCATAATTTTTCTGTCTACTCATTTAAATAAAGACAGTGAACTGCCAAAAAAAAAAATTCAAACAAGCAAGTTCAGCCATTTGAACAACTTCACAACAGATTTTGATACAAACATCATATTTAAGTGTACATGCGGCCGGGCGTTGGTGGTGCACGCCTTTAATCCCAGCACTAGGGAGGCAGAGCCAGGCGGATCTCTGTGAGTTCAAGGCCAGCCTGGGCTACCAAGTGAGTTCCAGGAAAGGCGCAAAGCTACACAGAGAAACCCTGTCTCGAAAAACCAAAAAAAAAAAAAAAAAGTGTACATGCTTGCATTTTGTCCCAGGATATTATAAATATATCCCAGTTTTGCTGTGGAATAATCCTATTTTACACTGTGAATATGTATTACTCCCCTTGGTTTAATAAAAAGCCAACTGGCCAATAGCTAGGCAGGAAGGGGTGCCCCCATCAACACCTGAGGCAGGTGGAAGAGCTGGCCCTGAGGTCATAAGAGCAGGAAAGCTGTTCCTGTCCCTCATCAGCAGCAGCACTCAAGAGAGTGAGCCCTGCACCTCACCTGGGCACCTCACCTCTGCTCTCTCACAGTAGAGCTGGCCTGGAAGACATAGGTGTGGGAGAACCGACCCTGAGGACAGAGAAGCAGACTGGCCCTGCCCCTTACTCATTGCTGCAAGGGGTGAACTAGCCAGGGCAATGCTGGAGAGCTCCCCCTGGTGGTGAAGAAAGAGGAGAGCTGGTGGGCTTACCAACCCTGCAACTTACCCAGGCACTGAACCAGGGTTTATATTGGCCCACCCCAACATCTACCCCATCTGTGACCTCTTGGAGCATGGAGGTGGGATGGGGTAGAAGGAAGCGCAGCTGCAGGATTTCTGACACCACAACACAGGGCAGCAACGGTATGTCCAGGAAGAGTCCTCAGCATCATTGGTGTAGCAGAGACCAGGGGCCTCGAACCAGACCAATGATTCTTTGCGAGGAACGCCTGCATGTAAAAAAATGTATGGATAAAGGGGTTTACTGCGCGACTCACTGTGTCACACTGCAGCTTCCCCTTATTCCTTTTTTTCTTTTAATTTTTTGGGAGGGGGGAGGAAGATAGGTGGGATAGGGAGGCAATATGTGAAAGACATAAAGAATAAATAAAAAAGAAAATTTAAAAAAACGCACACACACAAAATTAAGGAACTAGCAAGGTGGCTCATTGGATAAAGTGTTTGACGCCTAGCCTGATGACCTGAGTTTGATTCCCAGTACCCATATGATAGGAAAAGGCATGGTTATCTTGGCTCAGAGTCTGAGGACAGTCTGTCCTCACTGAGGGGGAGCCAAGGCAGCAGAGCTTGAAGCAGCTGGTCACGTGTCCACCAGCAGAAAAAGCAAACAATGGCTTCTGTGCCCAACTAGCTCCCTTCTTTTCATGCCCAGAGAATGGCACTGTCCACTTGAATGAGCCTAACCGAGATGATTCTGAGGTGATGAGATCATGTCATCTGGTCCTGATGGTGCCCTAACCCTGCTTTGTGTCTGTTCAGGTGCTTATCAGTCTCTAACTCTCGGGCAGTAACATCTGCCCCAACGCCGTGAGCAGTCACTCACATCCACGCTGGCACTTATTCGGGGCTTTTTATGACCCTGACCCTGGCTCAGATGCGTAACTAAAATATCTGGTGAATGTATAACCAAAACAAATGTTACCAGGTTCCCCTGGCCCACATCTCACGGTAATGCCATTGTTGTTTTTGCGTTTGTAAGTGCTGCAGCCCTGAGCTTCAGTGCCAAGAGTGCTTTTGGACCAGAGCCTTCTCTCAGTTGCCAGCTAATAAAGGGATCTTATTTGGCCCTATATGCATGGTGTTCTGTCACTTTCTTGATTGGACTATAATAACTCTTCATAGGCATGGCCGAAGGCTAACCTGACCCACATCATCCCTCATTTTTATGCACAGAGGCTTGTTTCTAAATGATTCTGGATTTTGTCAAGTAAAAATCAATATTCACCAGCACCCTTGTTGTTGCAAATATTAGGACCAGTGGGACTCATTAGAGGTAAGAAGCAAACCTGTGACTACATGGGAGCTCATTTACAAATGAGAATGCATTATATGTTTGTGGAAACTAAGAGGGTGTTTTCATCCATTTGGGGTTGCTATAACAGAATGCCAGAGCCTAGGTAATTTGTAATGAATAAAAATGTATTGGCTCGGGGGTTGGGGATTTAGCTCAGTGGTAGAGCACTTACCTAGCAAGCGCAAGGCCCTGGGTTCGGTCTCCAGCTCCGGGAAAAAAAAATGTATTGGCTCACAGTTCTGGAGGCTGGGAAGTACAAGATCGGAGAGCCAGTGTTTAGCAAGGGCCTTTTTGCTCCAGCATACCATGGTAGAAACCATCACATTGGAAGCAAAGGAAGAAGGCAAGAGGGACCAAGCTGGTCCTTTCATAGTGGTACAGGTCCTGCTCATGAGGGTGGAGTTCTTATGATGTATACACATTTTGTGAAGCCCTGCTCTTTCGTGCAATCACAATGCCAACTGAACTTTACAATGAGCTTTAGAGGGGACAAACGTTCACCACATAGTAAGGACTACAGACTTCAATGTAAAAGGCAAAACCAAAACAATTTTAGAAGGAAATTACATGTCCTTATGTCCTGAGAGAAAATAAGGATCCTTTATATAAGATTCAAAGTTACCACAACAAGAGAAAAATGTCACATTTGACTGTACAGGGCCTTCTTTTCATCCGAAGGCACTATGAAGAGTATGATCCCCTGGGTAGAGTGGTGCAGACCTGTGATCCCAGCAGTTGGGAAGTGGAGGCAGGGGGATCATACATTCAAAGCCATCTTCAGCTACATAGCAAACTCAGGGTTAGCCTGGGCTCCATAAAACTCTGTCTCAGAAAAACAAACAACATAAAAGGATGATGTGATGGTTAATCTTGCCTGGTAATTTGGTTGGATCTGAAACCAACTAAGAGACATGCCTCTGGGTGACTCTGTGAGAGTATCTCCTAGAAGGATTTACTGAGCAGGGATGGCTCTGCCCCAGAGTGGGCAGCTCTGTCCAGCCACAGTGGAGCTACAAAGAGGTCCAAGGGAAATAATGCAGCTTTGCCTGCCAAGTCCATGCCGTGCTGGTGGGTGTGTCTACTCTGGGATAGCAGGTGGTGGAGGCTGCATCCACTGCCGCCATCAGCACCCAACTCCTTCAGCCTTGCAATGTGGACTGAAGACCGCCCCTCTCCAGGAATCCTTAAAGCCTTCAGTAAGTACCAAATGGGGCTGCTAAGGCATCCAGCCTCACAGACTGAGCCGCTACTGGGCTCTAGGCCTCTCTGATGTGCAAACGGCCATTGTCAGACTAGCCAGCTCCCACTGCATTGCATAAGCTGATCTAATAAATCCCCTTTATGACAAATTATGTGTTCTATTGTCTCTCGTCCTCTAGGGAACCCAGACTCATACAGATAAGACATTGGCAATGGGTCAGGAATCAATAAAGAGAAGAGGGAAATGGATCAACAGCAGGACAAAGCTGGCTCAAACTGGTCAAACTGGGAGACAACATCTGTAAGACAGATGATCAATGAAAATCATTATCAGGATTTATGAAACAGTCCTATTAAGAAAAAGGACAAGGGATTTCTGGCTTCCCAAGTCCCCCTTCTGATTTGTGGAGGGTCATTTTCTGTGTGTCTGCTGCCTCACCCCTGATAAAGGCCTTTCTTCAACTGTTAGAAAGAAAGAAGTCGGGGTGGGGGGGGAGACAAGAGTGGGGGAACAAAATACATGAACAGATTTTTTTCTCCTTGTTTGGTATCAGGGATTGAAACCAAATCCATATAAGCACTGTTATTAACTAAATTCCCAACCCATAAATAAACATTTTAGAAAAAAGCATATTTATGGTCTATAAACATGAAAACAGCATCCAGTCTCATTAGCATTTAAGGGGGCAATTGAAATAAAAATCAGATGGCACTCTACCACTGAGCATGGTGACTCGTCTTTAATCCCAACACTCAGAGGGCTGAGGTACACATATATACCATACTCACACACACACAAGAGACCCTGTCTCCAAAAGTAGCATTTTATGCCTTCCTAGTTTTGTAAATAAATATCTAATGCCAAATATCTTTCTCACATCCATTTTTAGTGGCAGAGAGAATGGTAGCACATTAATACACTGCCTTTGGAACTTAGTGTGACAGTGTCTAATAAAGTGGACAGGGAATATCCCACTCTCACTGAGACATATGCATTAGAAAATGCCATATACCAAACATTGGGCACAGCTTGGGGAGTCCTGCTAAGGAGAGGAGAGAGGGATTATAGGAGCCTGGGGTGTCAAGGACACTTCAGGAAAATCCACAGAAACCACTAGCTTGGCTCATGGGAACTCACAGAGTCTGAACCAACAACCAGGGAGCCTGCATGGGACCGACCTAGGCCCTTTGCATATATGTGACAATTGTGTAGCTTGGTCTACTTGTGGGACTCCTGGCAATGGGAGCAGGGTGGTCCCTGGTGCTTTGACTGGCTCTTGGGAACGTAATCCTCATGCTGGATTGCCTTGCCCAGCCTGAATACAGGGGGGAGGTACTTAATCTTATGGCAGCTTGATAAGTCATGCTTTGCTGATGCCCATGGGAGGCCTGCCCCTTTCTGAGTGAATATGGAGAGCAGTGGATTGAGGGGGCCTGGAGGGGAGGGGAGGGGGAGGGAGGAAGTGAGAGGAGAGGAGGCAGGGGAGGCTGCAGCCGGGAAATAAACTAAATAAATAATAAATTAAAGAAAATGCCATGTAATATGCACAAGACGACACATTCAGAGAAATATTGCCCCTGAGAGTGACACCGGGGGAGAATCATGGCAAACGATTTCTCTAATAACGGTAAGTTATATTTTCATACTTTGGGGGTTATATACAATTAATTTTGTTAAGAGTGAGTGAGTCAGCTGTTTATAATGAGACATGCCATCTATACAGAGAGCTCCAGACCAGCCAATGAGTCCCTGTCTACAAACAAACAGAAAAGAGGTATCTATAAAAAGGAATCTCAAAGAATAGTATTAACAGCTTAAAACAGGGGGGAAAGTGAAAAAAATACACATTCCATTACTCTATTTATGATCAAATGCAACCAAAGCTAAGCAGTATGCTTCCTGAGGATTCAGTCCTAGAGAGCAGTGGTCTTCTACAGCTAACATGACTGAGCCTGGAACCACACATACCAGAGTTCCCTCGCTATGTAGTTTGAGGAACATGAAGAGCATGCTGAAGGCAGAAGAGAAGGGGCATCTGTCTTTCTCTGAAAGATCAATAGGTCAAGTATGC
>CABHPR010113107.1:0-22061 GCA_902168415.1 Peromyscus melanophrys | reverse complement strand
TCTCTCTCTCTCTCTCTCTCTCTCTCTCTCTCTCTCTCTCTCATCTAAAAAAACAAAAAATCAATATCAAAATAAAAGATCAGTAAGACAAAAAAAATGAAGCAGAAACTCCACAAAACCCTCTAAGGGGTTTCTTTTGTGTTGGTCAACTACTCCTGGGTATGGGACCTGCCCTGGATGTGACTTATATACCCAGTGACACTTCACTGGGGAAAACTGATTTTCTCTTTCCCAGCATGTATCAGTTGCAAAGAGCTTCTTGGTTAGGGCAGAGAATAATCTTCACTTCTCTCTCTCAGTGCTGGGACCCCATCTGGCTTAAACCTGTGTAGGTCTTGTGCATGCTGCCACAGTCTCTATAAGTTCCTATGTGCTTCAGTCCTGTTGTGCCCGGATGATGCTGTCATCCACCACCTCTGACTCTTACAGTCTCTCTGCCTCATCTTCTGCATAGATCTCTGACCCCCGAGGGGAGGTATTTGATATAGACATCCCATTTGGGACTCAGTGCTCCAAAGTCTTTCACTCTCTGTACATTGTTCAGTTGTGGGTCTCTGGGTTTGTTCCCATCTGCTACAAAAAGAAGCTTCTCTGATGAGGACTGATTGATCTATGGGTGGAGCACTCTGTCATTGGGAGTTATTTTATTGCTATGTTCCTTTAGCAGAATGATAGTAGTAGGTAGGAAAAGCAATTTTTATTCATCTCAACCATATGTTCTGAGAAGTTTGCCTGCTATATTATGAGAGGAAAAGAAAAGAAAATGGATTTTCAAGTCGACAGACATTTCTGAGGTAGAATATGTTCTAAAAATTTAAAGTAAGTGTTATTTTATTCATGAAGTGATATGTGCTAGTTTCAAAATCGTGACTATATTTCTCTCCCCTGGCACCTATTCTATAGCCCCAAAGTTTCCTTTGAATTTGTGCTTTGTGACTCAACTGGAAAATACATTCTGTGTGTGTGTGTGTGTGTGTGTGTGTGTGTGTGTGTGTGTGTGTGTGTGTGTGTGTGTGTTATATGAAAACAAGAAAAATTCCTAATATTTGTGAAATGAATTAACAAAAAGGATTTTATATTAAGTGAAATAAACCAGTCACAGAAAGAGAAATACTGTATGACCTTACTCATGTTTGGAATCTAGAAAACTCTAACAGAAATTAAGAGTAACTAGGGCATGATAATAAAAATCTGTAATCCCAACACCAAGGAAGCTGAGTCAGGAAAATCAGAAGTTTGAGGCAAGCCTGAGCTGTGTAATGAGTTCTGGGCTAA
The DNA here is from genome assembly GCA_902168415.1 of Peromyscus melanophrys. NCBI lineage: Eukaryota > Metazoa > Chordata > Mammalia > Rodentia > Cricetidae > Peromyscus > Peromyscus melanophrys. The sequence goes on along the minus strand of CABHPR010113107.1, from coordinate 20,786 downwards.
TCTGAGCTACATAATGACACCCTGTTTAAAGAAAAATAAATGACAAAAGGAAAGAAGAGGAGGGGATAGTGGTGTTTTCCAGGGCTAGGGCTTGGGGAAAGTGAAGATTTGGCTCAAAGCATACAGACTTTCACAGAGAAGATCAAGTTTTGTAAACAAATTTATAATATGATGGTATAGTTAATATTTTATTGTATATTTGGAATTTGGAGAGACAGTAGATTCTACATATTCTCACTACAACAAGGAGTTAATATGTAAGGAGATAAATGCATTAACTTTATTGTAGAAACCATGCTACAATGTAAATGTATATCAAATCATACTATACACATTAATTATATACAATTGTATTTGCCAAATATACTCAAAATATTCTGATAGAAATAAAGAATCAGACTGGAATTATTTCTTACTCTTCTATTCTTTGGAGCAGTATAAGAGAGATTGGTATTAACTGGGAGTTAAACATTAAGTACATTTCATTAGTAAAGCTGCCTATAACAAATTCTTAGTTGGAAGTTCTTTGATAAACAATTCAAGCTCTTAGCATGTTTGTTTAGATGTTCTATTTCTTATTGAGTCGGGTATGGTTGTTTGTGAGTTTCTAGACATTTTTTCATTTCTTCTAAGAGGTGTAATTTGTTAGTGTATACTCCTTTGTAGCATCTGCTTAGAGTTATTTTTCTTTCTATCATGCTGATAGTAATGTCCTCACATTTACTAAGTTAGTAATGTGAAATTTCTACCTATTGCTTTTGGTCAGTCTAGCTAAGCATGGAAAATTATGTTAATCTTTCAAAATTGCTGACCCTAGGTGACTTGAAAATTCAGAGATGGGTGATTTGAAAGGAGCACATGGATGTAGGTTTTTCACTTATTTTTTGTTGTATTTTGCTTTGTTTTATTTTGTTTTGAGACAGGGTTTTGCTATATATCTTGAGATGGTCTAAATTTCAGTATGAAACCAAAACTGGCTTTGATTTCAAACTCTGGATCCACCTGCCTTAGCCACCTGAGTGAGTGTACCACCATATCATAGATGCATCTTATCTCAGTCATGGGTAAACAGAAAGGGAGAATGTTTAAAGCTCTTAGTAGTCATATGAACTGCTGTTGATTTTTCTTTTGAAAAGATTTACGTGGCATGTAAGTAACTGAACATTTATCGGTTGGAATTTTCTGTATTTTCTCTAATAGTCTGTTATGAGAAATATTTGTGAATAAGTAAATAGGAAACTGTTTTCCACAGTCACTGACTCTTTGTACTTTAATCATTTGAGGATCTTTGTATTAACCTTCATCTAATGCAAAAAGAAGCTCTGGCTTGAAATTATCTACACACAAAGACAAAGACACAAATTCTATTTTATCATGGAAGAAAATCACCCTGATGTTGCATGTTTATGTCAAACTAGTAATTATTATACCCTAAGTGTTAATTAATACATACATTATATTTAAAACTGTACATCAAGATTTTTCTTTCACTGGGGATGTTGCTCAAGAATAGAGTGCATGAAGGCCGTTATTCAATCCCAGCAATGTTCTATATTTTTTTTAACAAATTCGGAAATTATAACAACTATCTACAAAAATTAAACCTGAGTTACATAGTAATAATGATTCCAAGTAATATTTATTTGTTTATGAATTTTAGATCTACTACCAACATATTTGCTATCAAAAACTCGAGAAATGAAGATTAGAAGGAAAGGAAGTAGTACAGATAAAGGGAGGGAGGGCGAGAGGGAGGGCGGGAGGGAGGGGAGGGGAGAGAACAGAGGAAGAAAGGGGCATCTTTTATCCCCTTCTTCCCCGAATGTATTTTATTTTGATCAAATCCACTTTTCATTCTTCCCTCTTTCAAATCCTCCTATGACCTTCCTCCATTCGCATCACCTTCCCATATTCATATTCTCTTATTTATTTATTTATGTATTTATTTATTTATTTATTTATATATAATTTACTAAGTCCAATCAGTGTTGTCCAAATTCATATGGGTGTAGGGCTGTCCACTGTAACATGGGAAAATTATCAGGATTCCCACCCCTGAAGAAAACTGATTTTTTTCTTCCGTAGTAGCTATCTGCTGCCTGTAACTTCTCTACTAGGAGAAGAGCCTTGAGATATTACTCCCGTCCATGATGAAATATTTACAGGATTGATCTTGAGCCTGTAAGAGAGGAGATCTGATATAGATGTCTTGTTTGAGGATGAGAACTCCATAGTTACTGATTCTCTGCATTTTCATTATTCAAGGTTCTCTGTATTAACCTTCATCTACTGCAAAAAGGCACTTCCGGCTTGAAAAGTTGTTATTTCATTCATTCATTCATTCATTCATTCATTTATTTTTATTCATTCATTCATTCATTCATTCATTCATTCATTCATTCATTCATTATTTATTGTGAGTGTAGACATGGGGAAGGTCCCTTACCATTGACAGAGAACCTATTGGCAGCTGAATGGTTACTGAGAAGAGAGTCACTCATATTTCATGTCATGACTGCTGGTAGGTTGCCCATGGTCCAGTGAATGGCCCCACACCTATGCACATATATGAAGCAATAATTGGGCTCAAGTGCTTATTAGTAACAAAAACAAAAGGGAGGTTGTGAAGTTTTGAGGGAGTTGAGTGGAGGACTAGAGGGGAGTACTAGGGAGTATTGGAGGAAGATAATGGCAAATGGATATAGCCAAAATACAATGTATAAATTTACAAAATTTAAAACAATAAATAAAAATAACATAAAGAAATAAGCTTCTGAAGACAATTATGAGTCAAATTACATGAAGGTTTTGTGTCAGGCATGGCTACACATGACTATAATCCCAGTACTTGTGAGACTGAGGTGGTAGCACTACACATTTGAATACAACTTGGGTTATATACAGAGCTCAGGGCAAGCATGAGCTATATAGTGAGACCTTTTCTCAAAACCAAGATGTAACACCTTTCCAATCAATTATGCAAACTACATTATGGTATGCTGCTAGTCTTTTTCTTTAAGTATTTGTTATCCTACGTGGACATATGAGCAGCTAATACTTGTTTCTGTTATTGCTGGAAAGAAGCCTGACTATTATTTTTATGGTCTCAATGAACTAATAGGGATACAATCACAATCCAGAGGGTCTATGGACTGTTGCTCTCATCCTAAAGAAGGACAAAAGCATTGTTGGTACTAGCAAAGAAATTTACAGAGGGTCTCTGGGTCTCACAGAAGTGGAGAGCTATTCCAGACTGGTTGATATTTCTGAGACTGAGAAAAATAAGAAAGGATTATTAGGGATAAAGTACATCAAGGACAGTTTGATGCAGTCAGTTACTTCCAATAATTGGTTAGTGTAACAGTATATGTAAATATATCATTAGTGAGAAATCAGTAAATAATCAAATTGGAGCAGGAGGTGGGAAGGATGATTGTTATGGTAATTAAAAATGCTAGCTATCTTTGGGAGACCCAATGCTTCCTGTTAATTTGGCAATTAATATTGAATGTTTGTCCTCCCAACATGATTAATGACACAGCTGCCTTTTCTGGCCGTGTCCAAGATATCTATTTTTTTTAATCTAATACAGGTTTTTACTATTTCAGTGTATGTGTTCCAGCCATCTGTTGAGTGACATTCATTATTAAGAACTTTTTATTCTAATGAAATTACTTCCTTAAAGGTACTCAGGACAACATAACCCAGTAATTTCACTTGTTTTGTTTAAATTTAAACTCATTATAAAAATTGCTTAAGATATGAAATTGTCTCAGATTTTTTTGTTAAGGCTTGATAGTTGATTCTTAGGGTACATAAAACATTAAAGTTACTAAAACTTTACCTTTGACAGTTATACCATATATTTTTTAATTTTTTTATCTCTACCAAAGAGAGTTTCATGCAAAGAGTTGTCATAAATAAATTGTACTAGGATATCTACAAACTCCTTAAGTGTAAAAAAAATCTTATTTCACTCACATTGTACCCCTCATAGCTTAGCATAAGATCTTGTACATATGACTTTCAATAAATATTGGTTGGATTGAATCCTATTTGAAAAAGAACTTTGAGAGTACTATATAAAAGATTGAGTATATCATAAGACAAGAAAGAGAGAAATGTTGGTCTTAACTGTACCTGGAAGCATGTATGTCATTTTAATGTTTTCCCAACAGCTAAGGAATAATCAATCTCAAGAGACAAAAACATACTCTTTACTTCAAGGGAGACATAACATCCCACATAGATTTAGTGAAATAATATCCTATCCGTATTGAATGCCCTATAATTATGTCTTAGTCATATTTTCATTTTTTCCAATCTAAAATTTATTAAATAAAAGTGTCTACTATATTATGGAATTATATTATCAACTGTACCACTTAGTGTTGCTGTATTTTTAATAACTACAGTTATAATTATGTGCAGCCAATGATTTAGTATTTATTATAGAAATGTAAAGATTCCTCTATAGAGCCTAAGAACAAGTCTACTGGTAATAATGATAATCTTTGTTTTCTTCCCCACCATCTTTCAAAACACACATCTTTGATCCGCAGAACGTCAACTAAGAGTTTGCATTTGTTTTCTTTTCTGTTTGGCATTCTATTATCTTTAAGCTTGCTTCTATAAAGGTGAAAGAATCTTTGTATTTTTAGTTTCAGCAACATAAATATTTTAATTTATACACAAATTTCCATTGCTAACTGAGAAACTGTTTGTGATTGATAGAAGCTGGGGGGAAGAAAAATCAGTTTTCTTTCATGAAGTGGCAGTGGGTAGATCAACCACATTCCTGGGAAGGATTCATACACAGGAGTAGTTGGCCAGCACAATACGTCATTTTATTTTTGCTGTTGTCTTCTGCGTGTCTTTAAAAAATTATTTTTGGATTATGTTGAGAAAGGAAGAACATGAAGCTTAGGGTGGGGTAGGGTTCTGGTGAGAGGAGTTTGGGGAAGGGAAAGGGTATGGCCAAAATATATTGTATGAAAATTTTTAAATAAAAAAAGTCCAATTTACATCCCCACCTTTTGAATATTTCTACTTCATATCATAGTCCTCCTCCAAATATACATTCCCTCTTTTATACACTTTTCATCTTTCACTTGTTTTATACACATGGTTATTCCTCTATTCTGTCCTGGTGCAATTTGTGGATACTGTCTACTGAGGGACTTTTCAGATTGGTGTGATAGACAAGAATCATGTACTGAGAAGACAATTGTGTTTCAGTATTTGTGTTCAATAAAGAAGATTAGTACCCATACCAAGTGGGTCACAATCACCTATAACCACTTGTAACTCCAGTTTCAGGGGACCCAACAGTTTCTTGCCTCTGCGTGTATGATGCACATAAACTCGTGCATACACACACACACACACACACACACACACACACAGAGTCAAAAATACATAAATTTTTAAAAGAAGCCATACCATAATCATAGTGACATGACACATAGCAAAGAGATGTAGAATCTCTCCTCAGACTTAATTATCAATGAGGACATTTTTCAGCCAAGTGTGATGACATTATCACTGTCTTAGTTTCCTGAGCCATGCTAAGTAATACATATTGTGAAGACTAGGACAGCAACAAAATACAATTTACCCTTTCCAAACCTCAAAAATCTATCAGGCTGCCTGATCATTGTGAAAGCAACATTTCGAAAACAAATGAATGAGCTAAAAGAAACACTTAAAATAAGAATGGATTGAAGTAAGGGGAAAAGATAGATATTTGGTACATGGATGGGATAGATGTATCAAGAATGTCAGAAAGAGTAATTCAGAGTTCCCAATTGTGGAAGAGGAACTTTCTAATAGATAATGCCCTACTTGTGACTACTTAAGATTCTAAGTCATTGAAGACAAGGTAGAGCAAAAACAAATAATATTGAATAAAATGATACTGAGTGATAAAGATGGAGATGATTGCTGAGATTCAAGTGCTAAAGAAAGTGATGGAATTTTCATTCCTGAGACGTAGTATAGCACAGTAATTAATGTTGCAGACTATATTCAGAAGTGCACAAATTGCTCAACCTAGCCAAGCCTTAATATTATCAGCTGCAATACAAATATATTATTGTGTACCCCATAAGGTTGTTACCTGGTTTAAATTAAACAATGTAAACGATTCTCAGCACACGATAGCTTTTAGTAAGGTTTCAATAAATGTTAACTGAAAAATGTAAGCAATGACAGCAGAACTAACCAGTAACAATGTGAGAGTTAGTTTGATTAAAACAAGAGAGAGATTGGGTATTTAAGTTCATTTTATTCAGTGGATCCAAGCAAATGTATCTCAGAGAGTGGGAAAACACCTATCAATGTAATCATGAAACGCTTACTAGTAATCTTGGAGGGCTAACTTAATTCAGCCTGTGTTCTGCACAAAATACATGCATAGGTAAACTCTTACCGGTGATACTTTACTAAGGCATACAATCTCAAGAATCAAGAGTTAGATAAAGGAATAATGAGGCAGAGTGAAAACAAAGATAGGAAGCATGCTTTTTAACTGGCATAACTTCATGATAAGCTATCTATGTTATCTTGCCAGACCCAAGAACTGCAGTGCTCTTAAACACAAACAAGAGAGAATGTTTGTCTGGATCCATAATCCATGCCCTTCTTCCCCTCCCCATCCCCAATTTCCCTCCTTGCTCTGTCTCAGTGTCTGACTGTCTGTCTCTGTCTCTGTCTTTTGTCTTCTCTCTGTCTCTGCCCCCCAACCCCACCCCGCCCCAGTAAACTATGTTCTGGCACAGCCCCAGCAAGTATTGTAAATGTCTGCTTTCTTGAAAACCTGGATTCAAGTACCTGAGAAATACTGTTTCGTCTCATCCCTTGTGCTCACTGAATGTCAATGTGTGTTATACCTCTACTATCACTAGAGATGGAGTTTGTGCCTTGTTTCAATATCAATTCATATATATATTGATATTGAAAAAATATATGAGAGATAAAGAGAGAGAATGTGTGGGAGAGACTTTAAAGTGTGAAAAAACCTCACTTTTGAATACAGTATGCACAATTAATCATTGTGCCATATATATATATATTTCTCTTTCCCTCTTTCTATACACACACACACACACACACACATTCACAAGCACATGCCATAATGAACTCAGAGATAGTGTACGGGGGTTTGAGCAGTTATTATGAAACACAAAAACCTTTTAATTGATTTGTAGAGATTAAAAAGAAATATGTTGTTAGTCCTTTAGCTTTTTGTTGTCTAATATATTCATCAACAGCAACATATGGACTATACAGCACTTGATATGTGTTTACTCCAAACTGACGTGCTGTAAGTATAAGATATACATTGAATTTTGAATAATACTGAAAATAATACGTGAAAAAATAATATGAAATTGTTTCTTAATATTTGGTTACTTGTTGGAATTAAAGTATTTCGATTTATTGTCTTTTAAATAGAGCATAATAGTAAACTTATTTTATAAACTAATTTTATATTTGTATATTACTTTAATTATATAACAATATATAACTATAAGCTAATTTCACTTATTTTATTTTTCAGTTAAAATTATCTATTCAAAAATACTTTTTTTTTTTTTTACTAATTTTGGCTCTATATTAAATTAACACAGGGAGTGATATTACACAGAATAATTTCTCAGAGCCCCTGTACAAGATGCAATCTCCTCATTAGTTTACTCTCTACTGAGAGCGACAGATCAATTCATTAACATCACAAAAGGCCCATAATTGGTATATTGTATATCAAAAATATTTTATGAGGCTTTCATACATCAGTTAAATATTTAACTGATATAAAATGATATTGTCTTTAAAGAACACCAAGCCATGACTTAATTTCCTTTCTTGAAAAATTCAGGAACATGATTGTTTGAAGTCTCTTTATTGACTGCAAAGTAGTTAAAGTAGCACCTGAGGGTTAGGGGTGTAGTTTAGTGGTAGAGTACTTGCCTAGCAAGAGCAAGGTACTGAATGCTACTCTAGCACCAAGAAGGAAACCACCAGAGCACCTGAGAGTCTGCTGCTTTTCCAGATTTCATTTTCAGCGCCTAAATTGTGCTGGAGATATAACAGAATGTCAGAGAGGTCTCCACGTTTCTGACAAGTTTTCAGTTGATGAACTTTAAATTATTATCCAGAATGTAGACGTTTAAAAATGGTTTGTGGAGGCCAGCTGTGGAGCACCATACGTTAAATCCCAGTAATCAGGAGGCAGAGGCAAAGGCAGGTAAAAGTCTTTGAGTTCCAGGCTATCCAAGGCTATCTAGTGACACTCTTTCTCAAGAAAAAAATGTGTTTGGAAGCATAAATACTCAAAGGAAACCCCTTAGTATTCTTAGCATTAAATCCATCGGGAGAAACAGTCTCTTGACACCACCACCCCCCCTTTTTTTTCTCACAGAGCTAGGGATGAACCCAGGGTGGTAAATTCCAGCCAGACATGCAGCCACTGACCTGGCCCCAGGTCTGATCTGCCTGATGATTTAAGAAGCCAGTCTTTTCTCAACAGCTTCCCAGTAAGCAATAAACTTCAAATTCATCTTCACATTTTCAATAACACAGAGATGATCTGGATTGTATTTGCCCCTCCCTTCTTTCTGTGTCTTTATTTTGAAGACTGACTGGAATTGTTTGAAAGCAGGTAACAATTTAATTTGAATTCAGACTTCTTCAACCTCTTTACTATTTGCAAAAGCGTCAAACAGGGCATCCAAAACCTCTCCTGCTACCATGAGAGAACGGTTTTTGCTGGCAAGCTCCAGCAGAAATCACACAATGGTCTTGAGGTTTCAAGTATGCCATCTTTTTTGGCTAGAACTCTGCCAGGGATCTCCCAAATACCCAAATACTGACCACATGCACTCTAATCTTGATGCTACTACTATGAATACTCCCTCTGCACAGTGTTACCAGCTGCTCAGGTGTCATGTACTGTGACATATTCTTGGAGGCCATTGCTTGCGAAAGGGCCTTCAAAGCACCTTTTATGGCTTCTAGAAAATCAGCAAGTTTAGCAAGATGTAGGGCATCCTTCTTGGAAGCTCCTTTTATTTTATTTTTATGTGTATGTGTGTATAGATACATGTTCATTTATATTTAGGTATATCAGCATAGATGGTGTGTGGGCACATGTGAGTGCTTGTGTGTGGAGACCAGAAGAAAACCTAGAGCATCATGGTCAGAAACATCATCTCCTTCTTTGAGACAGAGAATCTCATTGACCTGCTCAGTTACGCTAGACTGACTGGCCAGTGAACCCCAGAGATTCTTCTATATCTGCTTCCTGATGCCTGGCAGTTTTAGATGATCTCTGGAAGTCAAACTCAGGACTTCATGCTTGTGAGGTAAACACCTTACAGGCTGAACTGTCTCCTCAGCATCTCTGTGTCCTTTAATGATGTCATTTCTGCATTATCTGAACACATAAAGGTATCTCATATTTCTCTCGGACAGCACTGATTTTAGGCACTGTTGTGTTTAGTGACACTATGAAAAACTCAATCATAGTAATGAAATCAGTGTGGATTTTTTTGTTTTGTTTTGTTTTGTTTTTCGAGACAGGGTTTCTCTGTGTAGCTTTGTGCCTTTCCTGGAACTCGCTTTGGAGACCAGGCTGGCCTCGAACTCACAGAGATCCGCCTGGCTCTGCCTCCCGAGTGCTGGGATTAAAGGCGTGCGCCACCACCGCCCGGCTCAGTGTGGATTTTTATAACTGAAATTAAAGAAAACAAAGTAATCTTAAATTTAGAATTTGTGAAAAATAATATGTATATATTAATTCAAATATCACAAGACCAAAATATGTGCAGTAAAAACTAAAATTTGTTGTCTTTGGTATTTTAGGGGATTTCACTACCAGGAAAATAGTAGTTTCACTTAAATTGTTTTGTCATTATGATATATAAGATTTATGTCATATATTTTCCAATTTGGATAATAGAAGATACATAAATCTATTCTTACACACACACACACACACACACACACACACACACACACACACACACACGGTAATGTCATTTTTTACACTGGTATTGCCCAGAAATGTGCTTATATGCAAAAATGTCTATCCTATATGCTCACCAAGACATAGCCAGCCCCTCACACTCTAGTGCTCATTGCGATGAAAATGCCAAAAAACTAATACCCTTTGGAGAATTGTAACCAGACCTAGAGTCTCATACTGTGATATCCAAAATGTCCAAATCACAATCATATGTAACTCAGCTTATATTACATTCCCCAAATTTCAAATAAGATGAGGGAAATACCACAAGTCGACACAGGTAGTGGACTTTTCCTAACTAAAAATCTCTAGCATATGTAAAAAAAATGCTAGGAAGAACAGTCACAAGACAAAGTGTTTTAGAATTAAAAACGATAATGACAAAAATAAATACAAATGAGAAAAGACCCAACTTCCTAAGATGTACTAAATATCAGAATGGAGACTACAAAGAGCTGAGACAGAACGGCAGCAAGTATGAAGACTGCAAATTCAACAAGAAGAAAAGACTAAAAAGGAAAGGAACTTAGCCAAAAGTTACCCATGAGACTATTAATAAAACACTAAACACTTACGGCTTTGAAGTTCCAGAAGGAAAATAGAAAAGCTGTGGTACTGGAAAAGATTTGATAACTTCCCAAGATCCACTAAAATCCTACACATTTAAGAGATTGAATGAACCCAAAACATTTCAAACATAAAAGTTGAAATTCATACATTTGCGTACTCCTTGGGTTGGAGTTCTCCTTATAGTACCTCCTGTAGGGCTGGATTTGTGGATAGATATTATTTAAATTTGACTTTGACATGAAATACATTGTTTTCTCCATCTATGATGATTGAATGTGTTGCTGGGTATAGTAGTCTGGGCTGGCATCCATGGTCTCTTTCAGTCTGCAATACATCTGCCCAGGCCTTTCTGGTTTTTAGAGTCTCCATTGAGAAGTCAGGTGTAATTCTAATAGGTCTGCCTTTATATACTACTTGGCCTTTTTCCTTTGTAGCTTTAAATAGTTTTTCTTTGTTCTGTATGTTTAGTGTTTTGGTTATTATGTGGTAGGAGACCTTCTTTTCTGGTCTAATATACTTGGTATTCTTCTTCTACCTTTATAGTTATGTCCTTCTTTACTGTGGAATAATCCTTTTGTATGTTGTGAAAACGTGCTGCTTCCATTGTTAATAAAAAGCTGACTGGCTGATAGCTAGGCAGGATTTTGGGGGCAGAGAGAATGCTGGGAATAAGAAGGGCAGAATCTGAGGAGTTGCAAGTCAGATGCAGAGGAAGCAGGATGTGTTGAAAATGAAGTAACAAGCTATGAGCCACGTGGTAGAACTTAGATAAGAAATATGGGTTAATTTAAAATGTAAGAGTTAGCTAGTAACCAGGCTGATCTATCTATCAGCCGAACATTTATAATTAATAAGAAGTCTCCCTTTGGTTATTTGGAGCGGCTGTCAGGGCACAGAAAGACTCCACCTATATTTTCTTAGGTTAGGAAATTTTTCTTCTGTGATTTTGTCGAATATATTTTCTGCACCTTTGAGCTGAGATTATTCTTCTACTCCTATTATTCTTAGGTTTGGTCTTTTCATAGTGTCCCACATTTCCTGGATGTTTTGTGTTAAGAATTTTCTAGATTTAACATTTTCTTTGACCAATGAATCTATTTCATTTATTGTATCTTCACTGCCTGAGATTCTCTCTTCCATCAATTGCATTCTGTTGGTGATGCTTATGTCTGTAGTTCCTGTTCACTTACCCAGATTTCCCACTTCCAGAATTTCCTCTGTTTGTCATTTTTTTATTTGTTTCTTTTTTATTGCTTTTATTTTCATTTCCATGTCTTGAACAGTTTCCTTCATCTGTTTGTTTTTTCTTGGCTTTCTTGGCATTCTTTAAGGGACTTACTGATTTCCTCCAATTTTTTGTTTGTCTTTTCCTCAATTTCTTTAAGGGTTTTTTTTTTTGTTCATTTTCTCTTTAAGGTCCTCTCTCATCTTCATAAAGTTGGTTGTAAGGTTGTTTTCTTATGCTTCAGCTGCATTGTGATGTTCAAGCTTTGCCATAGCTAGGCTCTGGTGGTGCCATGTTGCCTTTCTGTTGTTGATTGTGTTCTTATGATGTGTAGGAATTTGGGTTTGGAATCATTAGACGTCTAGGTATTGATTTCTGAGTTTGTCTTTGTTGGATGGTTGTTTTGTCCCTTGGTTTCTGTTTCTTCTCTGGTCTTCTGGCCTAAGTGGCCAGAGGTTCTGATGACTAGTGAGTCACTTCAGGTCCAGTAGTGTATCTCTGCTGGGGTTTTTGTGGCCTGAAAGACCTCTGGAATTTTGGATACTCACTTTGTCTCTGTGGTTCTAAGTATATGTGTAGCCTCTGGGGTTCTGGGTATCTGCTTCATGTTTTTGAAATGTCACCGTATGCTGTAGGAAGGCAGGTATGAAAGAAGGGGTAAACAGAAAGTTATAGCTATTTTCCAGGCTGGAGCTACAGTGATGTGGGGGTTATTGAAAGCAGATATTCACAATATATTCTAAAGTTGTCGATATGGTTTTCTTATGGATGAAGGGATTGGAGATACAACTTGTTTTCAAGTTCTGTGCTCAAAACTGTAGAAGTCTCATTGCAGTAGAAGCAAATGAGAAGTGGTCAGGTTATGGGTGTATTTGGAAGATAAAAGCAGAGAGTGATAATAGTTTGAAATAGGGTGGAAAGAAGAAAAAAATAAAGAAGTCTTTCAGGTTTTCATTTCTCACAAATGGGTATATGGAATTAATAAGTACAGGGTATGGAACAGTAGTAAACAGAAAGCTTTGAAGAATAATTAAGAGTTAACTTTTTACTCTGAATAGAAATACTTAGCAGGCAACTTTATATTAGTGTAGTATTCAGGAAAGGAAACAGTGTGTAACACTAAAAGGTCTTAAAAAAAAAACATGAGGCCAGAAACTGAGGTAAATGCTGAAAGATCAGAGAGACAAAGGAACAAGCCACTGTCATGTCTTACCTTTAGGACTCCTCAGGCTGAAAAAGCCTCAGCGGAAAGCGACACTTCTGCTGAAAAGCCTTTAGTTCCTGTCTCTTCACTCCTTATGTACCTTTCTCCACCCAGCCATCACTTCCTTCCCCAAAACTGGGATTAAAGGTGTGTGCCACCACTGTCTGGCTCTGTTTCTCTCCTAGACTGGATCACTCTTATGTAGTCCAGGGTGGCTTTGAACTCTCAGAGATCCAGACGGATCTCTGCCTCCCGAGTGCTAGGATTAAAGGTGTGTGCTACCACTGCCTGGCCTCTATGTTTAATCCAGTGGCTTGTTCTGTTTTCTGATCTTCAGGTAAAGTTTAATAGGGTACACAACCTATCACCACACAGTGTAAATTCTGGAGCCCACATTATCACCATCTACATAGCAGTTTAAAGTAACTGGACTTAGGGGATCACTAGGAGATAGAGTATAGTTACAAGAAAAAAAAATGGAGAAAGACTGTTCCAGGACACTGTCATTTAGAGGTAAGGAAGAAGAAAATTGGTTAATAAAATAAAGCGAGAAGGAACAACAAGTAAGGAAGGAGAAAAACCTGGAATTCAAGGTGGAAAAAACTTTGTCAAAGAGCAAATGATCAGGAACTGTGTCCACTGTTGCTTGACTAAGAGGGAGAGGTTGACAGGGGTCAAAAAAAAATGATACTGAGACTAGTTATTATGTAGGTTATTGGCAGCCTTGATAAAAACCATTTTAGAGTAGAGAGACTAGAAGTTTGAAAGGAGATAAGAATGTAAGAATGTAAGGATTGACTTTTCACATTTATTCTTTTCTATAAAGGGTGGATTAATAGTGGCATGACTTCAAGTGGATGACTTTAAGTGGGCCCAAATATAATATAGTATACCACCGGTAAAAGTGTCTGAATAATTACCATGTTCCAAGGACACATTGTTAGGGAGCGCTATTGTAATTAGTGTTTTAAAATCAATAAAAGTTATTTTCTATCATGAAATATAAATGCCATGTATTAAATGAAGAAGCAGAACCAAGTTAATATTTAATTCAACGTGAGGATAATCTTTGAGGTCAATTCCATACATTTAAATGAAGCAAAAGACTAGCCCTGAATTAAGCTTAATAACTTTACATCTTGGAGAGGCATCTCTAAAATCACAATAGCTGATATAGCTATCTTCAGAGCTAGTCATTTAATGTGTGGCATTGACCGACTTTCCTCTTTAATTATTTAAGAATTAGCTGTTCAGTTGAATCTTGTCCTTCCAATGTGAAGAACAGGAGCATAATTTGTTGCAATCTTTAAGTCAAAATTATACATTATATACGATAAATAAATGTAAAACTCCACAAAAATAGCAGCCTCTTTAAAAAGCACTGTTTCTCCAATATGAAGAAGTTTAACTGCCCATCGATTACCAATGTTCGTAATTTTTAAATGTTAGACAGTGTACTGTCTAACCACTTAAGCTGTAATTTACAGCTAGCAAACACATGAGAAATTGTAAAGACTGACATGTCTTTCCCTTAGTAAATGTATTTTTATGACTAGGATATGAAAAGAATCACCTTTTCCATCAGTAGCAGAGACTAAACCTTGCCACCTCTCTAGCTGTCCTAGATAATATTAGATATTATTGTTTTTTATGGTTAAAAGCCTTACTTTATTCCTCCTCTGCTCAAGAGAACCTACCTTTGCTGTGCTGTGGGATGTCTTTCTGTACACTGTGAATACATGTTGTTCCCATTGGTTAATAAATAAGCTGCTTTGGCCTATGGCAAGGCAGCTTAGAGGCAGGCAGGAAATCCAAGGAGAGAGACAAGAAAGAGAAAGGTGGAGTCTAGGGAGACGCCAGCCTACCAAAGGAGCAGCAAGATGCCAGCATACCAGTAATGCCACGGCCACGTGGCAACTTATAAATTAATAGAAATGGGTTAATTTAAGATGAAAGAGCTAGCTAGCAAGAAACCTGCCATAGGCAATACAGTATGTAAATAATATTAAGCCTCTGAGTGATTATTTTGTAAGCAGCTGAGGGACTGTGGGGCCAGGCAGGACCAGAGAAAACTTACAGCTACATACCTCCTGGTTAATAACTAAATTTCCCAATCTGGGACTATAGCAAAAATTTCATTAGAATATTATACATCCTGTCTCCCTTTGCCCAATAGCATCTTGGCCTCTTAGGGATTAGCAAGTTGCTAGATACTAGTGCTGTTTACCTCACAGACCCTTGCCTTATAGCACCAAATTAGTGTTCCTTGTACCTTTATCTGCCACAATATGTCTTAGGCTGTCATCAGTAGTGTGCAGAAAATTGATAGGTTACTAACTTTCTAATAAGTAACTATTTTGATTATGATTTTCATGGCATTTAATACACTCACTATGAGTAATTTTAGTTTATTAATATTGATTCCAATAAACACAGTGCTGGGTAGATATTTACACAGTCAACTATCAGTTACCAGGAGGACCCCCAAACCAGCACGTTACTGAAGTGGTATGTGCCGAGGCTACAATAGCGAAATGATGGGGCATAGTTTAGAAATGGTGCAACAATTTTATTCAAATAGAGACTGAAAAAAATACTGCATTCATTCTAGAAACATCTGGGAAAATATCAAGATAAGAAGCATGGCATGGTGAAAACAAAAGTGACATTATGACTAAAATTTTAGAGTATATATATTATATATATAATAAGTATATTATGTGTATAATAACTGAAGAAAATTAAGTCTAGGAGAGGGATGAGAAGAGATAGATGCCAAGTGAGAGAGAATTCCTTTTGTTTAGAAATTCTATGAAAAATAAAGAAAAAAATCAGTAAGACCACTTTTTCATATTGTGTACCAACAATTTACAAGAACATTTGAAATGTGGTTTGATTTTGTGCTTAGGATAAAATGAAACTGTTTGATGAATGCACAGTATTAGCTCTGTCTCTTGAACACTAGAAAATACTTCACCTGATTTAAATATTCAACTTCTTTATTTCTTCAGTCTGTGGAAAACTAGAGCACATCTTGAGACACCAACAGCTTGTCATTGTGTGAATTGTTTGCACAGTGATGAATGAAAACATTCAATTCATGTTGAGATGGCCAGTGAAATGTAGACCCTGGACCCCTCAGCCAGCTCTGCATAATAAATAATTGACATTTTTTCTAGGTAAGAAATCCAATTCTTGCTAAATCTAGAGATGAAGATTCCAACTTTTGCAAACCATCAGAACTCTGATGGCAAGAATAATAACATGATCTGTATCAGGTATTTGCAATTTGGCTCTAAGAACAAAGTAAGGAATAAAAATGTGAAGAATGAAGAATTATAAAGAAAACTCAAATGATGACTAAGTCTCACTCAGATGTTACAAAAACACATTTCTAAACCACTTTTGTACATTTTCTAACAGTCTCTTCCCTGAAAGAAACAAGCATGCACAATATAAAAGAAAGCCCCAGATCAATGTATTCTAACACACACACATACATACATATATTTGAAATTTTATAATGTATAAATTTCCTAGTAAAGTGCAAGTATGATATTGAAACAAGTAAATTGTGCTCCAAGTTGTCTTGTATATAACTATTTTTATGATTCTCTAGGGCGTTTTGAGTGTCATAGCTTCAGTTTTGATTCAATAAACTATACAGCATAAGTAGATGTTAACAATTTAGAAAAAACAATGTGTATAATATTGTGGTGTGTGTGTGTGTGTGTGTGTGTGTGTGTGTGTGTGTGTGTGTGCGTGTGTGTGTATGTAACAAAGGGTTTGGAGATAAATACTTTAAAAAGACTGAACACATTTTTAAAAAACACAGTTCTATTTTTATTTTGCTGTTTGTGAAATAAGTAAATGAATACAGTGGAACCAGACACCATTTTTTAAAAATATGCGTTAGTATAAAACTGCCCTTTATATTTGTATCTCGATACTCATAGATTAATGTAACACTCAGACTTCATTGGGGAAATTTCTTTGTTCAGTGGCTGGTGGTTAATGCAGAAACTTACAACTCATCTAACTGTAGACAATAAGTGTCTGGAGTTCTCAGCCACAGATTGGATATCTCTATCACACCCTTTCCCAGAAGGCTTGAGGAAGAAGGGGCAGAAAGATTTTAAGTTTCAGAGCAGGGAGGACCAGAGCAAAACAATATCTTCTCGGCATGACAAAACCACTGCATTCATGAAGTCACAGTGGCTGTTATCGCCCCTATTAAAAAAAAAAAAACCTTCAAAGGATCTGGTGAGTCAACTTTCCAGCATGGAGGCAGAAAGGGCTCACAAGCTACCATCCCTAGCTAAAAAGATATGAACAGTTGATGAACTTGGGAAGAGAGAGAGAATTAGTTTTCTTTTAAGGGTGTGGCATCTGGTAGGTTGACCACACTCCAAAGGACCCCCCCCACACACACACACACCATAAGTGTATGGGAATCACAAATTGGACTCCATGAGGTATTGAAAAAAGAGGACATGATGTGGAGCGGGAGATAGAGGGATGAGGGCAGACCTAGGAAGAGTTAGGGGGCAGAGTAGAGGCTAAATACAACCAAAGTTCATTGTATGCATGCATGAAATTCCCAAAGAATTAATAAAAATGTTATATTGTTAAACACTAAGCATCAAAATAGAGTACATAAGGATGAAATTAAGAGAAATAACTAATGAAATAAAGGCTCCATCTAGAACATATTGCTTTAGATGGATCACTAGTTCGGCTCTCTAAGACAAATGTGAAGATATAACACAACAAGTTACATGACACAGAAAAACTTTGAGCACAAACACATTTTCCTAGTACTGAGGTCATAGCAATAGGACACACTGTATTATAAAGTTATCAATGACCTCAAAGGCTTTCTTTAAGAGGCTCTAGCAATAGATTTTCTAGGACTGCTTGATGATTGTGATATAGTACCAAAGGGCACTCAGTGGTGGTACATACTTGTAATCCCAGCACTTGTGAGGTCGAGGAAGGGAGATAAGGACTTCAAAGTTGTCCTCAGCTGTATAGTTGGTTTCAGTTTAGCCTGGACTACTGTATGAGATGCTCTCTAAAACACATGCACATGTGCACACACACACACCTGCACACATACACACACACACACACACACACACACACACACACACACACACACACACCAAATTTGCAGTGTAGAAAAGATAGTCTCTCTAACAAATGATCCTGGAAAAACTGGATATCCACATGTAGACAAATAAAGCTAGAACCGTATCTCTCACTCTATAAAAAAAAATTGAATGTTGCACCTGGTGATACAGACCTGTTCCCACCTACTCACTTGGAAGGCTGAGACAGGAGAATTGCAAGTTCAAGGACAGACAAGGCTACAGAGTAAGCTCAAGGCCATACTGGAGAAATCAATGAGATCATGTCTCAAAAATAATAAAAGAAGCAAAGAAATCGAAAGGAGACTAAGAATGTAAATGAGTACTTGCCTAGCATATGCAAGGCCATAAGTTCAATTACCAGTATAAATAAATGACTGAATAAATTAATCAATTCAAAATTGATAAAATTATTAATGTAAGACTTGCAACTCTGGACTTCAGTGGAGGGATTGGAACACCAACCCAGCCACATAACCTTCAACCTACAGTCTGTCTTGCCTATGGGATATGCTGGGATAAGGATGGCCTAGAGATTGAAGGAGTGACCAACCAATGACTGGTCTAGTCTAAGACCTATGCCACGGGAGTAATCCCACCCCTGACACTCTCCAGAGCACCAAGAGCCACAGGCTGGATGACTCAGAGACCTAGGATAGAACCAAACATGACTGGAGAAAAAAATGTCAATGTAATGATGCCTAATGATATTCTTCTATACTCATAGCCTAATTGTCATCAGAGAGGCTTCATCCAGCAACTGATGAAAACAAGACAGAGAACCTAAGCCAGTCATTGGCTAAGCTAGAGGAATCCTTCTGAAGAAAGGAAGGAAGCACTGTAGAAACCAGAGGGGTCAAGGACATCACAAGAAAAACCCACAGAATCAACTAAACTGGGCTCATAGTAACTCATAGACTCTGAATCGACATCCAGGGAGCCTGCATGGGACTGACCTAGGCCCTCTGCATACATGGGACAGTTGTATAGCTTGGTCTTCTTGTGGGACTCCTGACAGCAGGAGCAGGGGCTGTCTCTGACTCTATTGCCTGCTTTCCAGACCCTACTCCTCATACTGGGTCACCTTGCCCAGCCTTAATACAAGGGGAGGTGCCTAGCCTTACTGCAACTTTGATAATGCCATGCTTTGTTGACACCCATGGGAGGCCTACCCTTTTCTGAACAGAAATAGAGGAGGAGTGGATTGGTGGGGCAAGGGTGTAGAAGGAGGGTCTTGGAGGAGAGGAAAGAGGGGAAACTGCAGTCAAGATGTAAAGTTAATTAATTCATTCATTATTTAAAAGACTTGCAAATCTTAAAACTGGGGAGAAAGCTTGGGGAAAACAATTCATGGTATTGCTAGAGAAAAACTCTTTCCTGAAGCCGGGCCACCGAGGGGCCGAGGGGCCATCTTGATCATCATCCACTGCATAAAAAAATTCCTCTGACCAAGGCCAAGACTGTAGCTGTACCATCACTTGTGTATGGTGGGAATGCATGTGTCTCTACTCATCTCCACATAACCCACACAAAATAACTTTTAAAACATTTTAAAGGGAACAAGGAGCTGAACACTAGCATCGATCCCTATCTGCTTTCTACCTGAAGGCTCAAAGTGACCAATTAGCCTTCTGCTCTTACTATGAGGCCTTCCTCTCCATGATGATATCCTGCCAACGTATAAATGAAAATAGAGACTTTCTTTATTAAAAAAATACTTAGGTAAGGATGTCTTCCCTGCTAGACTGCTGTCTATAATCTAGAATAAGGACTCAGAGCTATGCTATTCAATTTAGTAAGCACCAGTTACACGAAGCCACTTACAGTTAAATTTAAATCAATTAAGCTTAATTACAATTAAAACTTCAGTTCCCTAGGCACAGTTGACATATTTCAAGTACTACTTCTCTGTTGTTATTTATTTGTGGGCCAATAATGCTGAGTAGCACAAATAAATAATGTTTCCATCATTACAGGGTATTCTATTGGATAGTGCTTGTTAGCACTTCAGGCAAATGCCTAGGCAGCACCCAGGGTCTTATGGCCATATGACACATAATCTATGCGCACGCGCTGCATGGCTGCTCAAGCCTCTATGCGTGTGTGCTGAGAGTGCCTTTAAAGGCAAGCTCCACCCATTCCTTGTTCTTCCCACTGCTCCTTCAAGAGGCAGGCAGGCAGGCCTTTTCGCCTCTCCCTTCCTATCCCTCCCTCTTTCTCCTGTCTCTTTTTCTCTCATCAACTCTTGTCTTCCCCTTTAATAAGCCCTCCACATGAGCCCTGTCCCATGGTATGTCTTTCTGCTCTTGCCTGCCATTTTTAACAACAACAACAATGCTGATCTAGGTGAAAAGAACGAAAGTTTTACTTTCAAGAAACTTTGTCTCAGCTGAGCTTGTCATAATCACCAGGCTACTGTGTATTCGAGGTTTTATTCTGACAATGACCAATAGGCAAAAACTTCATGTTGTTCTTTTAATACCAGAATAATAGCTTTATTAAAATATGAAGCAATCTTATGAATTTCCCCCAGTGCAAAAATATATGGTAGTGGGCTTAAACACCTATCTAAGATTAGAAGAAGGGAATCTGTTATTTAAAAAAAAAAAA
>CABHPR010113106.1:0-23711 GCA_902168415.1 Peromyscus melanophrys | reverse complement strand
GGAGCTCCACCTGGGGCGTCCAGACTGTTCATGTAGATCTCATCCATTTCTCCGTCATTGGGCAATCCCCATGTCTTTCTTGGGGTCCTGTTTTCCAGGTAGCCTCCCTGGTGTTGTGAGTGGCCGTCCAGTCATCCTTGTTCCACAACTAGTATTCTCCTATGAGTGGGTACATACCATGTTTGTCTTTCTGAGTCTGGGTTACCTCGCTCAGGAGGATTTTTTCTAGATCCCTCCATTTGCCTGCAAACCTCATGATGTCATTGTTTTTCTCTGCTGAGTAGTATTCCATTGTATATATGTACCACAGTTTATTTATCCATTCTTCGGTTGAAGGGCATCTAGGTTGTTTCCAGGTTCTGGCTATTACAAATAATGCTGATATGAACATAGCTGAGCAAGTGCCCTTGTGGTATGATTGAGCATTCCAGAATATACAGGGAACTCAAGAAATTAAACACCAAAATTCCCAACAGTCCAATTAAGAAATGGGCTATAGAACTAAACAGAGAATTCTCAGCAGAGGAAACACAAATGGCTGAGAGACATTTAAGGAATTGCTCAACATCCCTAATCATTAGGGAAATGCAAATCAAAACAACTCTGAGATACCACCTTACGCCAGTCAGATTGGCTAAGATCAAAAACACTGAGGACACCTTGTGCTGGAGAGGATGTGGAGCTAGGGGAACTCTCCTCCACTGCTGGTGGGAATGCAAGCTGGTACAGCCACTGTGGAAATCAATATGGCGCTTTCTTAGAAAATTGGGAATCAATCTCCCCCAAGATCCAGCTATACCACTCTTGGGTATGGGCAACTCTTAACTTCCTTCTTAGATGTCTTTTTTTGTTCTCCATACTTAATAAGCAGGCATTGTGGTCTCACCTAATTTCCTTAGCTCTTATGAAGGCAGTTTGATACATGAGTAGCTGTTCAGCTTGGTATGTTTGTGAGGAGACAGTCACCAAAGGATCTTATTTAGCTACCTTCTAAATCTTTTAGAAATGAGACACAACTATATCACAACCTTTCACTCATCATGCATATCCCACAATCATGGACATTGTTGATAGAAAGGTTTGTATTGATTTCATTTTAATAATTTCTAGTCCTTTCAACATAAAATTTTTTATCATGAGAGGATCAAAACTGCACAAAGATGTTTCTATGCTATTACCAACTACAAAATTGTAATTGTTCCTACTCAAACTGAATTCCTATATGCAAAACTGGTGCAAGGTGGAAAGAGTTTTGCAAAACTGATTTTTCAGACAATGCCAGTTGTCTAATCGCCAAATTATCCTTTTTCTGGCAGAATAATTTATTGTACTTTGCTTATTCTCAAGATGTTCCTTTAATTCCCAAGGACTTCTAATTCCAAGGACCTTAGAGAAATACTGTTCCTCTGAACTCTGGGCTGTGTCAGTATTCTCTTCTATAGTCTGTAGGTTAGCTATTGGCTATCAGTTTATGCCCAAACTTAATGTTGGCTCTTAGATTTTCATTCATTATATTTTTTTTTCATCACAGGTCCGTTGAGATTAGTAAATGTTCTTTATTTCTCCCCAACAGTGGATCCTTACAAAGCTGGAAGAAGCAAGAGAACCATCTCCGAGCCTCTGAAGAGGGACGCCGCTGCCTGGAGGCACCGCAGTTCATTATTACAGTTCCGTGCTGTACCCTCCAACCCTGTAGAGAATAGGAGTCATTTCAGGGTCCTTCTGCTTTTAGATGCTTTCAAACAAACAAACAAAACAGAGCCAACTGGGTACAGCTAGGTGATTAAAATACTAGAAGGTTCATTCAGTTTCCTAATCTGAATCATGCATATGGTTATGATTCCTAATATTTTATAAAAAGAAGTGTTTACTCCAGGATAGTCTCAGTAGTGTAGAGAGATTGCTCACAGTCTTCATGTCAAACAAAATGTAGTTTCCCAGTTAACGTTGTAAACTTCTCTCATGCTTACTTTGTCTCCCTGAGGGGTGGAAAATGATCAGATTAAGCACTGCCTCAGTAATGACATGAAAACTTTGGTAATTTCTTCAGAATCATGAAGTTCTTTTTACAAATAAATATTTTGGTATCTTCCTTATTTTTAAAAAAAAAATGATTTGGTTTATACTAAAATGCATAGCATAACTGTGAAAAACAATCTTTTTTGAGATTGGACATAATACCCCTTGGATCACAGACTTAGAGGCTTTAAAAACTGAGTATCATACCCAAAAAGGTAAAGTCCCTCCAGATCTTTAAAGCCTTGGAAATACTTCCTCAGGGGAACTCCATGGATTTACCCACTTTGTGTTGTTAATAGACGGTTGTTTTCAAAGGAAAAAATTAAAGCCTTAATAATGCTTACCTTCTGTTTACTGGTAACAGGAATTTAAAAATACAAAAAACAAAAACTCTAACATCTAAGCTCTAATAAGTTATATTCTAGAATAAACAGCTTCTCTCATGAGTTAAAGTGCAAACCCTAAAATCTAACCAGTAACCGTTCCTATTGCTTTGGATTAAGAATTTCAGGTTTGCCTACTTTGTAGTTATTCAGGTGAGAAACACTTACTTAAAAATGCAGGCTCATCACTACAAAAATTCTCAACTCCATCATAGTAAAAAAATAAGGTTACAGGTTTTTTTCCCTTTGGATTTTGTCCAAGATCTTTGCTCTTTACTATCAATGGACTATTTAAAGTGAAACAGAATGAATGTCCAATTGTGAACTATTAAACAGAATGTCTTAATCGGTTACTGAATAACACACAGTGTTCAATCTAGATTGTCATGTTACCAGCTTGTTATAAACTGGTGTTGAAATCCAAGAGTCTGTTTGGTCACTGGGTGTTTAATCTGCAGGCTTGTTAAGCCTCTTGCTTTGCTGTAAAAGCTGTAATGAACAGTATGCCAGACTGTAGCTGCAGATGTTGCTGCCCAAATCCTGCTACTGTTACCATCTGATTTCAGATTGTTATTGGTGGAATCTCCCAGAATGCTTTCTCTGCTAAACATAAATTGAATCAAAAGATGACACATCTTTAATTGTTGTAGTTGTGTATCCCCAAGATGACCTTTCTTCAAGGTAAAGTACAAGTTTTCTCTGTTGCTGAGCCCCTCCAAGTTTGCAGATTAAACCTGTGAAGAGAGGTAGTTAGAAGGTTGGTATCAGGGCTGGAGAGAATGGCACAGTGGTTAAGAGCACTGGCTGCCCTTCCAGAGGACCTGGGTTCAATTTCCAGCACCCACATGGCAGCTCACACCTGTCTGTAACTCAGTTCCAGGGAATCTGACACCCTCACACCAATGCACATAAAATTAAATAAATTATTTTTTAAAAAAATAGAAGGTTGGTATCATCTCCTTATCTAAAATGTTGCTTTCCTGGCATCCCAGTCACTGCCAACAGTTAAATACCTCATTAGTTACTTCTTTCATGAGTTCAGAAAAATTAGATTCATAACTCCCCAAGTGTGCCATGATAAAGTGCAAAAGTAATAGCTAGTATAGCAATTCTGTATCTTCTGGCAGCCAGCAGGATGTGTTTTATTACTAGTGCACATACATAGCTAATGTGCCTGTCCTCCTTGTTCCTGTATCAGTAAAAACTGAGAAATAGCTCTTGTTCTTTATGAATCAGGTACCTATCACCTCCTCCCATCACTCTCGCTCTGCAGTAGAAAGACACAGGTTGTTCTAGGATAATGTATCTAAGCAACAATGAAAACTAGGAGCATTAACTACTATTAACATAGATGAGTCATTAGCATAACATTTTGTAATTTACAGTTACATGTTTGATTCTGTAGTCTTTTTCAGAATCCAGAATCTTTTGAGAAGAATCATCCAGGAACCATAGTGTTCAGATTTCTCCAGTAGCTTTGCTTTCACAGTGTTTGGGGGAGCGTTCTTCCCTAGCATCTGGTGTCTTGGGGTTTTCCATGATCTCTATCATAATCCTATCTCTTTTTTTTTCCCGATATGTAGTAGCAGTAGTATCCCAGTATCAATTCCTACCAAGTTTTACAAAACAAGAAAATACTCAACACTGAATGTCCTGTTCTTTGGTATCACCATGTTGGTTCATTCTTTAGCCTATGCCAATTGTTCCCTTGTATAGACCTCTGCATTAAAAAGATCAAATCAAAAGGCATGTGCCATATGTACTTAGAGGTGTCTGAAACTATCAGATCTGCCTGTGCTCCAGGTCTTTGCTTTTTATCTCTGATGCAACTGAAATCCTCAGTGGCAGTGTTTTTAAATTATAGATCTTAACCAGTGGATCATGAAATCAGTTTAATAGCTAAAGACAACCATATTTTAAAAATGGAATAGTAAAGAAATACAGGAACAAGAGAACACATAAGAACAAATGTTCTCTGGGCGGTGGTGGTGCACACCTTTAATCCCAGCACTCGGGAGGCAGAGGCAGGCAGATCTCTGTGAGTTCAAGGCCAGCCAGGTCTACAAAGCGAGATCCAGGACAGCCAGGGCTGTTCACACAGAAAAACCTTGTCTTGGAAGAAAAAAAAAAGAACAAATGTTCTGTTTATAACTTAAAATATTATCACTTTGTAGTGTTAGATTTTAAAAAATGAATAAAAAGCCTAAAAGACTAGAGCTATCCGTAAGTGCTGGAACTGTGGCCATGATCAGGGTTCTTCCTGGAAGCAGGGTGATTTGGTTGTGTTTCTTAGGTAATGAAGAGCAGAGTCAGAGCACAGTGGTCATCTTTAGGATGAGAAGTCAGGAGAGCATGTTCTAGTGTATGAAATGTTTTACTTCCCTTTCCTCATAGAATATCGATGAAACCAGAAAAGGGATAGAAAATTAACTCAGGCAGATAACATCCAAAAAGACCACAGGCTGTGGTCGAGCCCCCTCACTGCAAGGCATCTTACTCTCCTCTGCCTTCTATCTGGCTCCTGCAGGTGGCAAAGATCCTGAAAAACAGGTAGCTAACAATGTAAGGGGCATTATTGTAGAGCCAGAACACTCACCTGCTGAGGGTACCATACAAATAAATATCAGTACATTTTAACTAAAAATACTGCATTTCCTCATTTCCATAAGACCCAAGTAGAAAAGGAAGACTTATATTTCTTATATCAGATTCAATGGATCCAAACTCATCAGTCTGATTTCCGTTGGTGCTGCACAGAATCACTTACCAGTCCTCACTCTAGAAAAGAACCCTTTGTCCTCTGCCTGATCCTTTGGGTATAATTTTGAAGTTTATACTTCATTATTAATGCTAACCCGCTTGTGTTTTTTATGATCTGTTGTGTGTAGTGTGGAGGGGTGAGCATTATACCCAATAGCATGACTTTCCCCACTGACCTAGAAGGTGGTGCCTTGCTAAATGAGAAGGGGCTGTGTCTTACTCAGAAGCCCTGCTAATGTTGCTTTAATTAAAATCTTTTCTACTTTATTGCTTCTTTTGTAAAATAATCTTGTGTCATTTCAAAGTATTTTTACTTTAGCATTATGGGTTCTTGATTTTTCTTTGTAAGCTTTATAGCATTTTTTTAAGAGAAAAATTCAAGTTACCCAAAGCTTGACACATAAAAAAAATGTAACTTCAGATTTTATAGGTCGATAAGAGTATTTTTTAAAACTTGAGGTTTTTATAGAAATATAAATGTGAGTTGTAGTTTAAAACCTGCTGTGATCCATATCAAATTGCCTTCAATCTGTCATTGAACATACTTCTGTGATAGCAGTGCTTCCTTCTAGTAAATCTTTGTAATAAGGACCCTCATGAGGCTATTAAAATAAAAATATCTAATGATTACAAGTGTTACCTACAGCAGAGCATGATAAAAGCCTCAATGTTTATAATGTCCTCACACCATCATTGTCTAGTTGACTATTCACAAGTTTCCAGTATTTGGGAAGAAAACATTTCAAAAAGCAACATACTGTAGCTTAGAATAGAGTATTCTTAGTATCAGTGATAATACACTCAAGCCCACCAGTAATTATAAATTATATTTAGGACTTGTTAGAGCACACATGTATAAATTTTTTAAATGGTCATCTCTGTATACAAGTGTGTTACAGTGAATGAAATTGTTGGGGAAGGTATGCTTTAAAAATACCTTTTCTTCCTAGTTTTTCAATTGTACATTTCCATTTTTATGAATTGTCCAGACTAGTGTCGTGACTATTTTTAGATTGACTTAATAGCCTGTACTTCTTTGGAATGTTTATTATTTGGTGAAAACATGGCCATTGGTTACTATGGGTTTAAAAAGCATTCCTCATTACATCACTATTTCCTTGACTTTTCTATTCCTTATATCTCTTATATGTAAACATGACTTAATTCTTACTCTTAAAATTGATCTTAGTCTTTTTCTTCCTAAAAATTGGCTGGAAATACTAACACTTGAAACGGTACTTATTTCTTGAAGGTGGTAGATTTCGATTGCATGCTAAAATGGCTACCCAGTTTAACCATATGTGAATCCAATAAAGCTTTCCTGTCTTCAGTCTGTTTAGGTTATTATTGAATAGAACCAGGAACATTTACCTTCTCATACCTGTCTAAAATCTACCCTCTCTGTGGCCTAAGTCACTCTAAGAGATCAGTGTCCTGACTTTTTAGTTGAAGTGGACAGTTTTCTAGACAAGCATGCTCAGCATTAACTAATAGCTTGAGGAAATACTTGGTGAACAACTTCAGATGGCTAATTTTTTTGGTAGTTAGGGTGAGTATATTTTAAATAGAAAGGCTAAGGGAGAATTTCTGCAGAAAAATTAATATGGACAGAAATCACTAACTCTTCTCTGATGCGGAGAATTAACCTTGCTGTAACTGAAAAAGGTATTTGTTACCACCCTTTGATTTATTCCAAACCTCTCTTGCCCTGAAAAATACCACTTTCTTGCATGTCAACAAAAGGTTAAATTGTTACTAACTCAATGCTAGAAGGTGCTTGAAAAGAGAATCCCACATTGTTTAACAGCCTTGACTCTGATTCTGTTGATAATGCTTCTTTTTAGATTAATTGGTTAATGAGACCTAGTTAGTCACCCTTAACCATGGCTTGTGATAGGGAGGGATAGCAATAGTGAATGTTTTGTTTTCTTTCTGTGATTTTAAACATCTTGAAGAGCTACCGTTTTGTCTTGATGGCTAATTGTTTAAAATAAAATTTAGCATCCATTTGTCCAGTTCATGCTTTAAGTAAAGACTGGCTTTCAAAACCTAATGCTACTTTGGTAGAATGGGTTCACATTTGGAATTGTTCCAACAAATTGACAATCTAGAGGTCCAGTAACTGGGTGTAAGAAAGACTTAGTTCAGCTCTAGGAGTTCAACCATGTGGTTCTGTAACAAATGTAGCCAATCTGAGAATGTTTATACACACTCAACTAAGTAAACCCACAGTGACTGAAAGCATTGAGGATAAAAATGCACATAATATACTAACCCTCTAGAACATGCAATCCAGCAGTGCACCATAGAGAAGATATTGCTTCCCCTCATGTTGGTATGGCTGACTGGGAGCTGCATCTTGCAGTATCTCAAAAGAGTACCAGGCCAAAAATTATTAGCCTGAGAATGGATCAAAATTCAAAGTTCAGTTGCTACTGGATATATGTCACTTTCTCACTGTTGTAAAAGCTGAACCATTTTAAGTTGGAGACCCTTTGAAGATTGGTAAGAGGTAGGTACACCCTAAGTGCACATGTAGCTCCCAGTGAGCAGTAGAAACAAAGCCATCCTAGGCCTTTAGTCTGAAGCACTCTACTTCCTAGGGATCAGGATCTGCATTGTTTACTGAGCAGGATCTCCAGCAAACAGACATAAGTGAAGACTTATTTCAAAAGGGGGAAATACGAAAGCTGCTGAGTTGTTGGTAAGGCTGTAGCATTTTTCTTTTGAACAAAACCATCATCCACAAGTTCCAAGAAATACATCATCAGTGCTCCTGATGAACAGTATATTCTCAATATCCAGAAAGGCACAGCATACACAGTTCAAACATAGCAGATTTGTGATTACCATCAAAGTTTTGGTAAGGCTTACATGGCATTTGTTAAACAAGTTATGCTTTAGCCATTCCATAAGTTTATAAGACCTGGCCATATGCATTAAGATACACACATGCACTATCTAGAGCCCATTTATCATCTATCTCAGTGTTGGCTTCACCACCAAATTGTGGCAAAATTAGATATTGGGATAATATTAATTTGGCTTAGAAAGTTGACATGAACTCATTTTTTTTAAAGAAATCTTTGCTAGGGGTATAGCTCAGTTGGCAGAATGCTTGCCCAGTATGCACAAAGCCCTGGGTTCCATCCTAAGCACCACATAAACTGACCGTGGTGGCACATACATTCCAACACTTACTAACCTGTAAATATCATTGTCAAAATCATACAGTTTAAGACCTCTTAATGTCAGGAATAATTAGCAATAGAGTGAAAACTCCTGCTTTAAATAGGTTATATATATGAAGACACGAGAATCGGAAATTCAAGGTCATCCTCAGCTGCATAGTATGTTTGAGACCAGCATGGGATAGTTGAAATGCTGTCACAGAAAGAGGGAGGGGAAAAAAAAGCTGAGCATGGTGGCACACGCCCACAGTTCCAACACACACTTGGGAAGTCCAGGCATGAGGATCAAGGCCATCCTCAGTTACACAGCAGATGTGGATTGGAAGCCAGCCTGGGCTACTTAAGACCCTATCTTTAAAATGAAAAAAATTAAAACAAAGGAGGTGGGGCATAGAAGTCTTTGATTGTGTGACAGAATGTTTGATGGAGGGAAGAAATGTTAGAAATGTCTTTTAAGGTTTATTTAAAAACCATCATGCTTATTAAGATGTTTTAGTCACCCAAATCCTAGGGGTCTGAAAGCATGATCTGTAAATTAATAAGTCCCCTCTGTTATGTGATTTTTAATAGCTGTTGAACACTTATAGTTTAAAAAAGGGGGGGGATCACAGTGGCCTTCTAAAATTCTATAAAGTACCAAACTCAAAATTTATGCCTAACCTTACAACCAAACAGTAAGAAAAGACAATCAAGAATTAAAGACACTTAAAAGGGTTGGTAAAGCAAATATCTTTCAAGTTACACTACCCATCTCTGTCCTTATGGGCTACATAATGTCCTTGGAGCCTGGCCCAGGTGGTCAGAAGTACTTGTGGAACAGGTGGGAAGAGCTCAGATCACCCTCTGTCTGGGAGGAGTGCGCCACACCATTTACACCAAGTTGAATTCCCGAAGGTTTAGCTGTAGGATTGTGTCTTTGACAGCAGCAAACACAAAGCGGATATTCTCAGTGTCTGTAGCACATGTGAAGTGAGAGTAGATGACTTTCTCTTTGTCAGGATTCTGGTCTTGATACAGCTTCAGGATAAAGTCCCTGGCAGCTTTAACATCTTGCTTTGGTCCTGGTCATGAAAGGAATAAAAGATACAGCTCACCACCATGTCCTCCCACAATCCTTTTTAGTATTACTGTTCTTATTTGGGATCCTTCTTAATCAATCGTACTTCATATCTAAGGAAAGTTTACCTGGAGTAGTTACTAATTTCACATGAATCTATAAAATAATTTTAAATAATCTCCATTTTATGCAGTGTGTGCATGTGTACATGCATGTGACCAGGGAACAATTTCATGTTATCCTCAGGAATGCATGCACCTCCATTGATAAGACTTTCCACTGGCCTACAGCTCACCAGCTAGGCTAGACTGGCTGGACAGCAAGTCCCAGTGATCTGCCTGTCTCCCCTGCACTGGCTCTGTGATTACAAATTCTCACTCTCATGCCTGGCATTTGGAGGTGAGTTTGGAGATTGAACTTGGTCCTTATGCTTGCTTGCAAGGAAAATGTTTTTACCAACTGAGCCATTCCCTAGCTCAGTGTTTGGTCTTTTTAAAGTGTCTACTGGTATCTAAAAATTGTACTGTAAAGTGGTTTGTCTGGAAATAGTGGCCTACTTTTGTTTTCTAACCACTAACTTGTACAGACAGGCAGCTGTGGGCTGGGAGAGGGGTGTGGTGCAGAACTAGTGTCATTAGATTGGCTTTAAAGTCTGACCGCTCTGTACTGCCAGAGTGTTTAATCAAAGGATGGCGGGGGGGGGGGGGGGGTATGCTGAAACACTAACATGTAAATATCAATGTCAAGAGCATACTGAGACCTCTTGTGCTGGGAGTGATTAGCAAGCATGAAAACTGTCCTGCCTTGAGCAGGTTGCATACATGGAAGACTCCAGCACCACCCTGTGACTGAGAAGCAGATAACCTGTAATCCCCCAAAGCAGCATATACTCCGACTGAAGCTGTGAGAGCCAGCTCTGCCAGGGAAATGCATATGCAGCAGAATGACCCAGCTGCCAGGGCAACAGAAAGGGGGTGGCACACTAGTGCAAGCTGTAGACAGGTACAGGAGGGTCAGAAGGGTTTCCAAGGTGAGGCACCTGAGTTGGGGCCTGACCAGCCAAATGGAGTAAGCCAAATGAGTTGGCAAATGCATTCAGACCTTCGCAGTGGCAGGTGTTGAAGTGAAAACATCGTCAGGGCAATGAGAAGTATAATTTGAGATGGGAACATGAGAGCCCATCAGGGAGGCCCCAGAAAGCCATACTGAAGACTGGAGCCTGCTGCAGGTGAAGAAGTCAACAAGGTTGGTGTGAGAGCAATATTCTCCAGATACTTACCTGTGTATTCTGGGAAATAGCTAATTAGATGAGAGTACATGATTTTCTCTTCCAAAAGATCCTTCTTGTTTAAGAACAAAATCACAGATGAGTTCAGAAACCAAGGGTAGGTGATGATGGTTTTAAACAAGGCTTTGCTCTCTTCCATACGGTTCTAGTGAGAAACATAGTTAGGATAAGTCAGAAAGAAAAGCAAGACTTGGAAACAGCATGTTAGAAGGCTGGGTGCATCCATAGTCCTCTCCCCTTCGGGTCACTGCTCCTAAGATGTTATGATGGCAAGGATGTAGGTCCACCAGACTTGCTTCTGTTTGCCCCAACCCCCACCCCCCACCCCCGACACACACACCTGACTTACTGACTTTCTCGGCATCCTCTCGGGAGCACTAACTCTTCTCTTGCCCTAAACAAGGCTCTTGTGCAACTTGAAGCAAAAAGTTGATGTTGTTAGATAAGATGTTTGTGTTCTGTAACTGTTTGATTAACAGGTGGTGAGATGCCAGCTTCAAGTGGGAGTGTGCTTCTAAACAGTGTCTCATGAGTATGAGAACACAGGAGGAAGGAAAGCTCTTCCAGGAGGGCCACGGCCCTGAGCCCTCGGGTGTGCTAGACTCTGGTCCAAAGGGAACCAACACTGCAGAGCACCATAGCCACACTTTACAAATGGGATGTTGTCCCAATTTGGTGGATGAGCATAGCATCCCAAAAATTTAACTTTCCCAAACCCATAGAGATCCGAGTCCTGTGACAATTAAGAACAGTAATTTTAACACATTTCAAAGAAAATACTAAAAGCTCTCAAGTTTGAGGGGGCAGATAACTGAGAAACAAGTTGTATGTTGTGACAACTATTGTTCTATGCAGCATTTTCTCAAGTATTTCTAAGGAAAAAAGCAAGAATTTTCCTTTAGAGGAGGAAGGAACCATCAAGCCAAAGGTCCACACATGCTCCAAAGGGATGCACCATGAATCTACTTCCCTACAAGCCCACATCTATGGAAAGTATTATCAGAGAAGTAACTCATCCACTTTCAAAGATTCTGTAAAGCCTAGAATTTTCTTTATCTCCAAAGGAAAAAAAAATGCTGTATGGCAGAGTAAGTGGATCCAATGCACATCTATAACTGGAAGGGGCAGGAATAGCAACCATTTACATTCTCCCCAAACACCTGTGATTCTTTTTTTTTTTTTTAGGAGAGACGAATATATTTAATTTCTAAGAATATTGGACTGGTCTTCTGGTCCCTTGAGCATCCAATCCTTTGACTCTTCTGAGAAATACCACAAGTAACTCTTAAGAATTCCTGGTTTTTTTGTTTTGTTTTGTGTTGTTTTTTATGTTGAGAACTCTATCTCTTGAAATTCTACTTGGGAGAGCTAGGCAGCAGCCACTGTTACTCTGATAGCACAAGTAAATGAGTTCACCCTCCATTAATTAGCTAAATTAGTGACACTCCTCAGAGAGAAGCTTTCACTCAAGAGGTACAAGATATGGTTTGTTCATGGGTCATTGCCTGATCCTGGACATCCATGTCCTTAAAACAAGAGCCAAGAAGTCTTGCTTAGGTTCAGAGAAAAAGATCATTTAGGAGGACATTGGTATTCCTCAGAGAATAACCCCACAAAGTAACCGACAGTCCTGGTCACTTTCTGTCAGAGCATGCAATGGAACTAGATCCAGCCAGCGCCTTGCAGCTTTGTAAGAGGCACAGCTGGATCAGCCCCCAGTGCCCTGAAAGAGACCCTTGCAGGGGAGTAATTACAGATGCAATCTCAGGTAGCTACTGAGCTGCTCCATGTGCTAGGTGCCTCTGCCCTGACAACTCAGCTAGGAACCAAGTTTGGGAGTGCCATTCTCTGGAGGCTGAGGCGTCTGCTCAGATGTTACATTAGAAACAGTATCACTTGGGCTGGGGACACCTAGCATGATGAAGCTGTGGATTCAATCCATGCAGTGGCACACAGGTATAATCCCAACACATAGGAGGTGTAGTGTAAGGCTAGAGGATCAGAAGTTGAAGGTTACCCTTTGCTTCACAGCTAGTTTGAGGCCACCTTAGGCTACACAAGACCCAGTTTTGAAAGGAGTGGGACAGGGAGAATTGTTAGACAATAATTGCATGTATTAGGGTCTCTGAAGGGACTTGGAAATGAAACTAACCCCATTGGAACCCAGTAAATATAACTAACGCAGGACCCAAAAGGCAGTATTTTTCCAACATGCCACCAGCAGTAAGAATCTCATCTTTGTGTGTGTGCAGGTTGGATTTTTACACAGTTTCTAAGGGCTGGCTTGGTAAACTGAGCACCACTGACCCAGTCCCAGGACTATCTGCTTTTTCCTGGTTTCCATCTTTCATGACCATCACATTTACTTTGGGGAGCTTTGTGAACATCCTTGCTCTCAGACCATAGCTACCATCAATCAACTAAGCCACCTAATCAATTAATTTCCTAAGGCTCCTTAGGAAATTCTACTGGGCAACTACATTGGATCCAGAGTTCTGGTCCACGACTCTTGGTATGCGGTAGGCTGCACCATCTAAGTTAGTCACATAAAGATTAAGTCTCCAGTTGGTTGGTTTATGGGTTTTGTTGTTTGTTTCTTGTCTTGTTTGGTTTGGGTTTTAAGACTGTGTAGCCTTGGCTGGCCTTTGCCTGTCTTTGTCTCCTGAGTGCTGTGATTAAAGGCATGTGCCACCAAACCTGGCTCTGAAATCTAATGTCTATCTCAGGATACATTTGGTTAAGTGACATGTGACAGTATTTAAGTTACAGGAGACTTTGGAAATGGGTCTGCAGAGCACCAGTAGGTTGCATTAGCAACAAACACCTGAGTTCTAGCTGGAGAAAGAAAGTCTATTTCCTCACCAAGCTAGCTTCTTGAAAATTGAAGAAGTAAGACTGTCTTCCACAGTTATCACCCCCAACCCCACCCTTAACAGCATGCCTCTAAGTTCCAAACCCCCAGCATACCTCATTGTCACACTCAGCCAGAACTTGATCATATTCACTCAGAGCAACCAAGAAAATGATGGAGGTGACGCTCTCAAAGCAGTGAATCCATTTCCGTCGTTCAGATCGCTGGCCACCAACATCCACCATCCTGCTCAACAGAAGTGGATGGTCAGAGGTTGGAATGCACAACTCAAGGGGAGAGACACAAGCCATTACACCATGGAGTTAGTAGCTTTAGGATCCTCGGTAATTTTTAGAGGGAAGGAGCTCTTAAGGTTAGTGTGTTAGAACAGTGGTGCCTTGGGCAGTGGAGAACTACTGGTGGTTTCCAAGCAAAAGACTCAGATGGAGCCTGCCTGGAGATACTGGGTAAGAACTTGCTACAGAAGTCCTTTACTCCAACCACCCATATGGAGTCCTAGGACACAAAAGGGACAAAGGCAAGCCATCTTCCTGGTACCTCTGCTTTCTTCTGGTCCTATATTTAAATGTATAATTTGCATTCTGTTTTTTAGGGCTGTGTGTGTGTGTGTGTGTGTGAGTGACAAGTACATGAGTGCAGGTGCCTCAAGACCAAAAGAGGTCATTGGCTGCCCTTAAGCTAGAGTTACAGACTGCTGTGAGCCACTCAATGTAGGTGCTGGTAGCTGAACTCTCTTAGCCACTGAGCCACCCCTCTGCCATGTCACTGAGGCCCACTCTTGCTAGACAAAATGCAGGCTCACTATTACCAGGTCTGTGGGTATTTTAGGGAAACCTAGTAGGTTTTAAGTAAAACATCTCTGTTTTTAAGTGTTAGTGCAAATATTTTTTCTAATGCTATGGCAGACTCTATGGGTCAGATAGAGCACGTTAACTGCCAGGTCACACCTACCACCCCTGCACCCTCACCCCATCCACACATCAGTTTCTGAAGACCCCAAACCAGTGTGGCTAGATGGTCCATAGGCTCACTGAGGCTCCCAATACTACCATCTAGAAAAGTGCCTTTGAGTCAGGTTCTAGGGGTGCAGACATGCCTGCAATGCTATATGCATGCTGCTTGCCTCGTGTTGCAGAGGGAATAGAGCTAGGATAGAAAGCACAAATATCAATAGACTTGGCATGAAGACGTTTTACAAAGATCTCAACTTCAAGCATCAGAATTCTTCAGAAAGATTGCATGGAGGCGATGCCACAGGCTGCAAGGTATCACCAGCAGGCACTTAAACCCAGTTCTATGGCTCTGGAAAGGCAAAAACCTGTTCACTAAAGCTTTGGCAAACTCTCATTCTGAGGTGTTTGGGAGCCTTCGAAGTTGAAAAGGTTTAAATCCATAGGTCAGCCCAGGAGAGAACAACCATTAAATTAGACATATGTAACAAACATGCAGAGAGTATTTTTATACCACACCACCCCGCCCCTGTGTGACAGCACTGAAGGAGTGCTGAAACGGAACTGTGATATGGGATTAGATGTGGGAGTGCTGAAATGTGTGTAATGGTCATCAGAAAGGATAGGGGATAATAGATATACAAGAGCTTTGAGGGGTTGGAGAGGTGGCTCAGTGGTTAAGAGCTCATTACTTTTGCAAAGGACCTGGGTTCAGTCCCAGCACCCACATGGTGGTTCATTACGACCCATAATTCCAGTCCCAAGGGATCCAATGCCTCATCATCTCCAAGGGTCCCTGCACACACTTGGTATACGTACATATAAACTGAGGCACACACACATACACAAAATAATTTATAAGGGTGCTTTGAAATTTTCAGTGTTTTGAAAATGACCTGTTATTTATTTTTCAAATACAAAGTTCAGTAAAGATCTGTTCATCCTAAGAGTGTTATAGACATGCATACATTTTACACAGCTATAAGTACTCCATATATATTATAAACTTAATACACACTTTTTAAAAATTTATTTATTTTAATATGCATTTGTAGCTAGAGTTTTCCTGCCTGGCCCACGGTCAGGATAAATCTCTTTCACCTGCCAGTCCCACAGCCGCTCAGACCCAACCAAGTAAACACAGAGACTTATATTGCTTACAAACTGTATGGCCGTGGCAGGCTTCTTGCTAACTGTTCTTGTATCTTAAATTAATCCATTTCTATAAATCTATACCTTGCCACATGGCTTGTGGCTTACCGGCATCTTTACATGCTGCTTGTCCTGGCGGTGGCTGGCAGCAACTCCTTCCACCTTCCTGCTCTTTTAATTCTCTCTATTAGTCCCACCTATACTTCCTGCCTAGCCACTGGCGAATCAGTGTTTTATTAGCAACACATTTGCCATACAGAACATTCCCACAGCATGCATTGGCATTTTTGCCATGGGTGTTGGGTCCCCTGAAACTGGCATTACGGACAGCTCTGAGCTGCCATGTGGGTGCTAGGAATTGAACCCGGGTCCTCTGGAAGAGCAGTCAGTGCTCTTAACCACTGAGCCATCTCTCCAGCCCAATATACACTTTTATATTCATGGTTTTTCTTTAAGGATAAATCTCAGACAAGGTAATAAGGGAAAGAGAAATCTTATTCAACATTAGGAAAAAGACTTCAGTAGACTGTGTGGTCACAGGAGTGCCCATCTGTGTGACTACACATAAAAAGGCTTTTCCCTGGTAGGAAGAGCCCAGAAATCCCTCTGTTGTAGAGCTTGAGACCCCAGAAGGTCATCTAGACCTAAGAGCTGCTTAGGAATCACACACCTAACACTCCACCTCAGGATGTTCCCCCTGAATAGACTGATCCTTAAAGGCCTTTGTCTGGGAGATAGACTTACCGAAAGATGACGTTTTCCAAGTCAAATGGGTACTCTATGATGCCAGTGGTAGGCACCCGAACACGAAGCACATCCTGCTGTGTTGGCACGA
The DNA here is from genome assembly GCA_902168415.1 of Peromyscus melanophrys. Taxonomy (NCBI): domain Eukaryota; kingdom Metazoa; phylum Chordata; class Mammalia; order Rodentia; family Cricetidae; genus Peromyscus; species Peromyscus melanophrys. The sequence goes on along the minus strand of CABHPR010113106.1, from coordinate 7,204 downwards.
AAGAGGGCATGGCGATTCGGTCAATGTCAGTCAGGTAACTGAGATAGGAAAGAGTTGAGATGCTGAGGCTCCATTGTAAGTGAGAAAAATAGCTTTCCTTGCTCAAGGGAAGTCCTCCCTGACCACAGAGCCCCCACAAGACTTGGAGGCCAGCAGTAACATTCAGAGGTGACTATGCTAGGCCTCTTTCCTCCTAAGACCATTCTGAAGATCTCAGGACTAAGAAGCACATCTGCTAGCCTTCTGAGAAGGCAGGTCACTCCATCCAGGTCCCAGCTGCATCATCTCTGTGACCATGGAGGAAGCAGCAGCCTAGAGGCTGTGGTGGTAGGAGATGACACTGGCCCTTACCCAAAAGACCTGCCCACCTGCCTTCATCCAAGAATGTTACATAAAGTAGACACTGTAGGGTAAAGGGGCTGGCCAAAGAAACCCACCCTGGCCCTGAAACCAGAGCCAGTGAAAGAAATCCACCCTGGCCCTGAAACTAGAGCCAAAAGGCTAAAAAGGGCCAGTGAAAGAAACACTTTGGCCCTGAAACCAGAGCCAAATTTGCCACAACCAACTGAAAACGAAACCAACTAATTCCTGAGCAGGAAAATCAGCCAATCCCTGAGCACAAAATCTAGCCAATCTGAGTTTATCCAAGCTCAAGGGGATCAAAATCCGACCAATTCCCTCCCTGGAAAAATTCCTCCCCTAAGAAGCCCTATGTAAGCCCCTCTGACTGTTCGGTTAGCAGCTGTCCTTCTCCACCCTGGCAAGGCAGCCACTTTCCTGAACTACTTCCCAAATATATCTCTTGAAAGAGTTTGGGGTGAAGCTCATCTTTCATTAGCATGGAGCAGAATCTCTGCTGGGAAGCTAGCTCCCTTAGGGGAGTAGAGCAGAAGGAACTGACACCTCTACTGGGAAACTCTCTTGGGAGCTGAGCAGAAGTAACAACTTTTCACCAGAGCTGGAGTAAAATGCTACATTTCAGCAGGGATTTCGCCCTTAGCAGAGTGAAACAGAAGAAGCCACATCTTGGGCTGGAGCTGAGAAGAAATGGATACCACTACTGGGAAGCTCCCTTGGGAGTGGAGCAGAGCTCAGCTGTAACAGCTCTGTCTTAGAAGCAAGATTGCCACATCCTGCGGAGAGACCATCCCCCACCATACCCCAGCTTCAGGTATAGCCTGACTTCCTGACAAGTCAGGATACCTTTCTCTTCAGAGCTGTAACATTTGCAGGTATTGCCTGACTTCCCAACAAGTTAGGATACCTTTCCCTCTGGAGCTGTAACACTTGCAGACACTGTTCTCTGAAGGCTCTGATCAGTAAATTAAGAGCAGCTTCTATGAAAACACACGGTTGTCAACAGGCCATGGAAAAATTCCCTCAACGTTTTCCTGTTAAGCACACTGGGAAATGAGACATCTAAAATAATTCAAAATTTGTCACATGTTATTTGGGACTGTGTAAAGTCCTGACTTTAAAATACATGAATTTTTTTTCTAAAGTCAAATGAAAGAATGTCTTTAAAATACACTTCACCAGGCTGTGCAGCTCAGTTTTTAGAGTGCTTGCCTAGCTTGCACATAGCACTGGGTTTAAACCCCAGCACCTCCTACAACAGATACGGTGGCACATGCTTGCAATCCCAACACTCAGGAGGTAGAGGTAGAAGGATCAGAAGTTCAGTGTCCTGTTGAAATACATGGAGAATTCAAGGATAGCCTGGGCTAGAGACTGTGTCTTCAAAACTTGCTTGATTACTGTAAGTCCTTACAAAAGACCTCAGGCAGCAATGGAATTGGTGGTTCTGCTGCTTTCTCTAGCACAACCTGAATATCCAGGGATGAGCAGGTCAGCCTAGGGATGGACTCACTAACTTCAAACTGCTGGGCCACTCCCATGTGTTACTTTGTCTTTTATAGCACTCTTTTCCCTTTATCCAGTGTTCTACTCCATGGTTTCAAATACCGATGGCCATGTATGGTCCAAAAGTAAGAAATGGGAAAATAATACCAGAAATAAATAATTCATTTTCTTTGTTTATTACTGTTGTGTTTTGCAAAGCTACAGACAACAATTCATAAGTTTTCAATCCAGTGACATTCTGAGTAGCAAGATAAATTCTGTTGCTGGTCCTAGATGTGCAACATACTTTCCTAGTGTATCCTACCTACCTGTTAGTCACTCAGTAGCTGTCCCAGTTATCACACCAACTGCCATGGGATCACAAAGCTGATAATCAAATAGCTCAAATTTTACTCAATGTGCTCCAGGTAATCACCTTATTTTTAGTTTCTGTAAAGCACTTACAATACCTTATGTGTAAGTTCATCTTATCATGATTATGTACATATAGGAAGAAAAGAGAATACAATGTCATCTGTGGTGTGGGGGGTCTGCTGGAAACTCTGGAAAGTGGCCCAAAAGTTATAAATGGGAGATAAGGGAGACATACTACAGTGATGGGTTGATGACTGATGATTGATTGGAACCAGAAGACTGTGCAGTTTCTGAGATTAGAGGGCATTGGTTGGTTGTCACATAGCCCTTAACATGCTCTCTGGTATACTCATTTGGGCAGTTCAAATGCATAGCTAAAAATGCAGATATTACTAGCAGATGACTGAGAACCACAGGCCTGAACCAAGAAAATGCACAAGTAACTTACATTGTAGACTTTTTTTAAAGACAAGGTCCAGCCCAGTTTGCCAGGCTGGCTTGAGATCCTCCTGCTCCTACCTCCCCGGTGCTGCTATCCCAGGCATGTGCCACCACATCCAGCAACTCTCAAGACTGGCAATTTTTCTGGCTTTATTAAATGCTACTGTCTTCTGTACAACTCCAATTACCTCCCCAACCCACCCCCACCCCACCCCACCCCCGCATGCCTTTTAGTGAACTTGCTTCAGTTTTCAACATTTATACTGAATTAATCCTACAGCAGTTCTGGTAAACTTTCTCCAAATGGATGTAAACCCACAGCACTGTCACGGAGCCAGTAACAGCAGGCTGCTTCTGGGAGGGGATGGGGGGGGGCACTAGCAGCCCCTGACTCCCTAGACTTCCTTCCTCCCTTCTCCATTGCCAATGTAACACCTTACTGGTTCCTTTTCTTCTCCTGACATCATGCTTTCCTGCTGAGGTAGTTGGATCAGTTGTGCCAACCTGGAACAAATTGAACACTGCCTGGGACAAATGTCTAGGGAAAGTCACTAAAGGCTTCATGAAATAACATTGCCTTTTCTGACAGTTGCTTTGTCCTGTTCAAGCTGGCTCAGAATCGGGTGGTTTGAGGGTGGGGGTGTCATGGTCCTGGGAGGAGGGACAGTGATATGGGGGAAGGAGAAAATAGCTACAGAAGCATAAACAAGCAGCAACTCAAGAAATCATCTGTGTGCTCAGTCACCCCATGGATGACACACAGTCCTGGGGACTCTTAGAAAAGGGAAATGTTGCGATCTCTCCAAGGTAGTGTGCAGTAGAAACTTTGGTGGGTTGATGGCTTAAAGCTTTATGGATCCAAAATAAGTAAGAAGCAGACTTTCTGAGAGGGCCAAATAAGCCAGCTGAGCTTCCCGTGTGCTGTTCTTGTAGATACCTATGTCCATCACTAGAGGGTAGCACAAGATCAGTGGCTGATTTAACCAAAGCCTAGTGCCTGTGGTTTCCAAAGGAATATGGCAAGAAGAAAGGGAACCGCCATAGGCAGGTGTATTCTTTGCTTAAGTTATAATTCCAGCACCAAAACTTAGATCGAATCCGCTAGGGGAATTTCCAATTTAATTAGATGGGAAAAGGTGGGTGCTGACCCCAGGGTACATCTTGGAACCCAAAGAAAATTAGGATAGAAGGTGCTAAGAGTCCTAGCCAGGAGTCAGGAAAGACCACCTCCTCTCCTGCAAACAGGGAGTGAAGTCTTGCAGAGTCCGCCTAAGAAGAGCAGTGTGGCAACAGCTGTGGCAGACTGAGTACTCACTACTTAGCAGAGTCTGACAGCTGGTACTCCCTCCTCCTGTCGTAACACTCCTGGATTCCCGGATCCAGCCACAGCTGCTTGATGGCTGCCACCTGGTCCCTGGAGAGTGCAGAGACTTTGTCTACTTCCACTTCTCTGATGATCTGGGCATTTTCCTAGTCAAAGGAAAGAAAACATGGCATTGACCAAAGGAAAGGCTAGCAGATATGGGGATAATCTTGCCCAGGATCCTGGGGTGGGGGCTCCGATAGGTACAGGACTGCACAGCCAAGTCCTCAGAAACTGGTAGGCTGAGTGGGGCAATTTGATTGCTTAGTCTGGGGAAGTGAGCCGCAGATGACACCAGACCTGAACCTCAAGTCCTGCAATACCAGAGGCAGCTGCTCAGACCCAGCACTCAATAGTGAACGGAGACACGCATGCCTCTTCTCATTTCAAAATCGGTGTACCAGCTATATACACAAACTGTCGTGTGGATGGCATACCAGGGTATAAAAGCAGGGGCATACTATCTCTGAAAATGGAAAATCAATGCCAGCTGTCAACCTGATATTTTTCTCTTCCCTATGTTGTAGCTAGAGTTTTCCTGCCTGGCCCACAGTCAGGACAAATCTCTGCCACCCGCCAGTCCCACAGCTGCTCAGACCCAACCAAGTAAACACAGAGACTTATATTGTTTACAGACTGTATGGCCGTGGCAGGCTTCTTGCTAATTGTCCTTATATCTTAAATTAATCCATTTCTATAAATCTATACCTTGCCACATGGCTTGTGGCTTACCGGCATCTTCACATGCTCTTTGTCATGGTGGCGGCTGGCAGTGTCTCCTCTGCCTTCCACTTCCCAGAATTCTCTCCTCCTTGTCCCGCCTATACTTCTTCCTGCCTGACCACTGGCCAATCAGTGTTTTATTCATTGACCAATAAGCAACATGTTTGACATACAGACCATCCCACAGCACTATGTCTTTTTCTCTCCCCCCCCCATCATATTTAATTTGTTGAGGTAGATTGTAGCACGAATCTTAAAGGGTCTTATTAACAAAAACAAACCTGGAGCCAGGTATTGGGGTAAACACTGAAAGATCAGAGAAGCAGAACAAGCCACAGCTACCTCACCTTGCCAGTTCCTCAGCTGATCCTGTTTCCTCAGACTGGAAGCCTCTGTGTCCTCATCCGAATGTGTCTCAGCTGAACTGTGCTGCTCAAAAGTCTAAAAGCTTAACCAGCTCTAGTTCCTGGTCCTCACACCTTAAATACCTTTCTGCCTCCTGCCATTACTTCCTGGGATCAAAGGCGTGAGTCACCATGCTTGGCTGTTTCCAGTGTGGCCTTGAACTCATAGAGATCCAGGCAGATCTCTGCCTCTGGAATGCTAGGATTAAAGGTGTGTGCTACCACTGCCTAACCTCTATGTTTAATATTGTGGCTGTTCTGTTCTCTGACCCCAGATAAGTTTATTAGAGTGCACAATATTTTGGTGAACACAATACTACCACAATAGATTTTACTTTGCAGAGCAGCATTAGGTTCAACAAAAAGCTTCCACTCAACAGCAAGCTCCCACATGTCAGCCATACAGTCCCATGTATCACTGCGGACCGAGGAACCGTCCCCAGAGCACCCGCTTTACACAACAATCACTAGACTGGGTTTCTTACACAATTGTCGCTCTATTATCACATTAATGATTACGGTCAGGAGCTCTGTGAGAACACACACACAATAAATATTTCTCATGTGCAAAACTAGCACATATCCACCGCACTTGAAGCTCTGCACCTAATCCCTTCTACGTCCTTAGCCAGAGGGAGTGATGGAGGGTCCTGGAGAGCCTTGTGTGGAGCATAGACACTGTCTCTACCTCTTGCTGTCCACTGCCACTCTGTACCACCAGGCAGGATGAAATGTTTCCCTCCTGCCCTATGGCTGCCTCTATCCTCGGCATTTAAAATGGCCATGGACCTTTGTCTTCAAACAAGTCTGAAAACTCCATGAGAGCAGAGTCAGTGCCTGGTCCTTTTATCCTAGTGCCCAGTGCAGTGCCTGCAAGCAGAAGGTGTCTTCCATTGGTATGTGAGCTCAGTAAACACATGTGGTACATATACAGTGTATTGATATGTGAGCTCAGTAAACACATGTGGTGCATATACAGTGTATTGATATGTGAGCTCAGTAAACACATGTGGTACATACACAATGTATTGGTATGTGAGCTCAGTAAACACATGTGGTATACATACAGTGTATCTATATAACAGGTGGAAATCCACAGCCATGGAATGTGAATGGTGTAGGACAGAAGCCCGTGCAGAGGGTGATGAGTCCACATAGGAACTTGGGGCCTCACTGTGGTGGCTCTCAGCCAGTGATCTTGCTAACTCTGTCCCTTCTTGCATGGCAAGAATTTAACAGTGAAATCCAGCTTTGCTGCTGAGAATTAAAGCCAAAGAGTTGGCAGAGAATCTGGAGTGGGGAATTGCCATGTTGTGTTGGAGGTGGCCACCCTCTATGTGTGTCCAGGAAGTAGATGAATAAAGTAGATATGCTGTTCTTAGGAGTCTCAGAGGAAAACCATCAAACCTGAAGACAAGAGTTTGGAGATCAAGCCAACAGATACAGAAACATCACCAATGACCAGGTAGGTTCTCAAAGAGAGTTTACCTCAGACATGCATGAATGTGGCATAATGAAACCCATTATTCTGTACAATTTAAATATACTAATAAGAAGGGGAAACACGGTGTTCAACACTGACTTTCCTTTTTCTCTTTCTCAAAATCACCATATTCATAGCTTGGAAAGAGAACTCAGAAGACAGATGTATGTCATGCAGAAGTTCCCAGTCAACTGTGAAAGGGCCACAGATGAAGTGGTGCCTTCACAAGTGGCCCTGAGGCTGCTGCTGAGTGTCCCTGTCAAGCACAGTGGGGCTTCTCACTAGGACCCAGCAGGATGTCCAACCTCTGTCTGGCCTTCAACGCAGGGGCCATTATACTGTCAATGGCCCAGCCCAGTAGCCATCTCTGCAGGACCTTTCATTAGATAACTATGGGTTTGTGTTTTAAATTTGTGTATTTTAATTGGCAAATTGATTTTACATAGTTATGGTATATATAACACATGTTGTCTTAGCTTATGTAAATAATGTGCATGGCTAAGCCAAACTATTTAACATCTTTATCCGTGTGTGTGTGTGTGTGTGTGTGTGTGTGTGTGTGTGTGTGTGTGT